>WOVY01011349.1:0-72398 GCA_013436015.1 Rhipicephalus annulatus | reverse complement strand
TTAGGCGTCACCCCGGAAGCTTTTCAGGCCTGCGCGTCACGTGACGTGACGTCGACGACGTCACATCGCGCCGGCCGGCCGGCCGCCCTTCGCTGGGTTGGCTGCGCCAGCCGCGAGCGCCCTTCACGCCTACCGACTCGGGCGAGGTTCCTTGACACCATGTCCGCACGATTTATCAAGGTATCCATTGATTGTATGGTTTAACGCGCCGACGCAACGCAGGCGATGAAGCGCGCCGTAGGGGGAGAGCTCAGGATCAAGTTTACTACCTGGGAATCTTTATTGTGTGCCGAAATCTCGTACACCACGGGCGTTTTTGCTTTTCGCCTCCATCAGAAATGCGGCCGCCGCAGCCGGGTATCGAAACTGCGCCCTAGTGCTCAGCAGCGCTACGCCTTAGCCACTGAGCCACCGTTGCGGGGGAACTTATCAAGGTATCAAGAAATAATGAATATCGTGAATGGAATAATGCGTATTTATTTATCACAGCCAGACGCCGTCTGTACAAATATCACAGTGCACATTGTTCTCGGTCCAGGCAGACGACAGGCAACACAAGAATGTTGCCCTTAATGCTGAAAATATGCCAAAGTACAAAACACAATATCTTGCCACATAAAACTCAGAAAAACAAAACAGATTGAACAGCAAAAACATCCCCGAGCTTTGGAACAGAAAAGCACACTTTCATTTAAATTGTAGGTTAGAGGAAAACATACCATTCGTTTATCATAGTAGCAGTAGCAACACAAGGTATCAGGTTCAAACACTTGCCAAAAAATACAATACAAAAGAACACTGGTGACTAAATTGTGGTCCACAGCATGATAAATGACAGAAAGAAAAGTAATTGTACTGCCACAGGTAGGTGCATGTCCTAGGGAAAAAATCAAACAAAAATCTAAGAAAAAAACAAATCACAGTGCACAACATGTCTGTACACAGAGTGCACAAGGAAAGTGTACACAGCTTAGGTACCAAAACGGACTGTACAACTGCTACAGTGGGCACCGAGGCAGTTCGAGTTAAAAAAAAGAAAAAAGTACAGCACCTTTAAAAGCTAACAACTTGTAAAGAGATACAAAACTGGAAACAAGGCTCAAACAAGGGAATGTATTGCTTGAGCCAGGTGACAATAAGTGCAGCGCTTCTCAGACAGCATCGACAGGTTGTTCAAAATTTCCAACAAGGAACTTACTTTTTGAACTGAGTCTGGTACAACAGCGCTACCAAGGTTCTTGATTGGTGAACCTTGATAGCAGGCAAAGACTTCAAGGTTTGCAAACACGGGTCAATGACGCATTCAAACAAGGTTCACGATAGTCGATAATGTTCAAAAAACATGGAGCACTCTTCTTTATGAATCACAGTCCACTTTGGAGACACTGACACCCCTTGCAGGCGAGCCCTTAGTTCTTCGAGGGACGAAAACCGGTCTCGTTTTTGCTCCGCTTCATATGACGCCAGCGACTTTTCTACAGCACGGGCGAGTTGGGAGGCTTCTTGTCGGCTCCTCTTGGCGTCAGGGGTTTTCTCTCGTGCTCTGGTCTCGTACTGATAGG
Organism: Rhipicephalus annulatus; assembly: GCA_013436015.1. Lineage (NCBI taxonomy): Eukaryota > Metazoa > Arthropoda > Arachnida > Ixodida > Ixodidae > Rhipicephalus > Rhipicephalus annulatus. The sequence goes on along the minus strand of WOVY01011349.1, from coordinate 70,836 downwards.
TAGGACGGGACAGCCGGAAATACCGTTGGGACAGATCCAGGACGCAACCGTGGTACTGGGAGTGCAACTTCAATAACTCTCCCTGTCCTTGGATCCGTCTACGAGTCGTCTTCTCAATGCATGAAGCGTCGAAATGATTCGCGCACACCTGCAAAAACGTTTCAAGAACGTCTGAGACGCCACTTCTCAAAAGAAAAAAATGCGCTCCCCGTTTGCATGACCGCGTTTACAGTCCGTGTAGCTAAAACAAAGTCTACCTACGTTTCGCAAGCATCTAAATAAAAGCGCTGCGCTAAGCGGTACAAGCAACATGAAAGGAAACACGGAGCGTGATGTTACCGCACTCCACGAAGCGCTTCCACCGAGAGCTTGCAAGAATGGACGACACCACGGCACTGTTAGTGAACAAAGCGCAGCTGACCATCCTTGCTGCGAACGCTGCTGGCGTCAGCGCTTCGCGAGGCCCGCGGGCCACACGCTCAAGTATTTCCCATCATAGGTGATTTCTACCCGAACAAGCAACGACAAGCTAAGAACAGGAGCATCTCAAATTCTTACCTTAGTGCACGAAGTCGGCAACGAAGTCCTTCCTAGGAATGGCGCGTAGCCATTGTTGAGAGCGTCGGCGTCTTTAGGGAAGGAAAACACTTGTATCTTCTTTCCTGTTTTGTAGTTGCCGGTGCATCCGGGTACACAACACTTATTCGGCATTGTCGCATCACTCCAGCATCACGCACGGAAACGAAATTGCCGCAAAACAACAACGGAAAGCAACAACGTGAAACACCGTCAACACCACGCCGCCGAACCGTCACCACCGCCGCCCGCGCTGCGCTCGCTGCCGCTGCGGCTTCCCCGAGAGTCGGCCGGCCGGAAATGACGTCAAATTGCTGGGCGCAGGCCTGAAAAGATTTTCCGGGGGTGACGGTTGAGGCAGCCTCTCGTACCCCCTTCCCACTCCACTCCCATTGGCGCGGAGGGCGGAAGAAAATAAAATAGTAGCACTCAAGGCCAAAAACGAGATGCTGCTAACGATGCAGCTAGAATCCAAAATCAACCAACTTCCTTCTCCCCCTCCTGCCCTGTGGCTGAGGTAATAGAAAGTGAGCTATTGGACCCAGAGGGAGCAACAAGCGCGGGCGCCGCATTCGAGGTGCGTTTCGAGGCCCGTATCCGTATGAAAAACGCCCAACTCGCCACAAAAAAAAAAACAAATATCAGTAATGGTTATCGCCATGTCCAAATTACAGGAGACAATCTCAGCGATGATAGGCTAGCCAATTTCGCATTCCTCACGCCTCTCGCGCCACTCGCGTTGGATTGGTGGTCCCTACAAGGACGCATCTGGCCGCTCAGTAAAATTTCTAGACGGAACATAGAGATAGATGATGATGACAGCTGCTCGCTCTCGGATGTTGAGGACCCCCTTTTCACTGCAAATGCTGGCTCCGGAGCAGCGCCACAAAAATCTCACCGCAGTCTAACTCGCCAGGAGACGCTGCTCTCGTCGGAGCGAGTGGACGCGCGTCGTGTCGGCTCCGGTTTCAACGAATGTTTTGCAGTGGAAGTCACCTAGAAGCCCACAAGACTTTGGTACCCGCGTATTCAGCTTGTCATCAGGAATCGCCCGGCACCAAGTTCCAGGTGGGGACTTGAATTTTGACACCTTTACCGACGCATTTTTGTCAACCACGCTAGCGAGAGAGATAGGCCTAACGCCTGCCAAGCCACCGGCAGCGCAAGCTGCCAGAGACGCTGCTGCCTAGGCCAGCCTAGCTCTGCGGGCACCAAGAAAACGCCGGTCGGCGCGTTTGACGCGTCCGACTTTTTTAGAAGAAATGGAGGTCACAGTGGAGGGAGAACCCATTTCTTGTGAAGAATTCGAAGAAAGTACAGGATGGAGCACCGTAGGATCAAAAAAGTCGACCCGCGGGCAATCACTAGAACCCGGTGCGGATTCTCAACGAGGGAATAACAGCAGGAAACGGCGTGAACAAAGCCTGAGTCAAATAACAAGATTAAGCCGGATGCCTCCACTGCCCCGAGGTGACTACAAGATCATCATCCGACCTAAAGGCGGCCTTCGACTCACCGATCATGGAGCCACCCGACTGGCGACTAGCATTTACCACGCCGCTGAAATTCCGAGAGATACCCAAGATGAGGACACAATATGCCCAAATTTCCAGCAAAATATCATCGTTGTGAGCACACCCATCGAGGCGCATGCTGATAGATACCAGAAAATCTCTCGCATTGTGGTCGGCAACAAGACGTACGATACCAGCGCATATGAAGCAGCACCAGACGGTACGTCAAAAGGCGTGATACGTGATATCCCGTTGGAAGATACTGCCCGAGATATTACAGCTAATGTGATTACAACAAAGAACCCTACAGCCATCGCTGCAAAACGCCTCAGCAACACAACGACGGTGATCATACTGTTCGCTGGTCTTCGCGTGCCAACATACGTTCGATACGGTGGGGGCAATGTTGAAGTGCTCCCTTTATCGGAAACAGATAGAGATGTGTTACCAATGCGGTCGCCTGGGGCACCGCGCAGATGTATGCCCAAACCCGAAAGACCACGTGTGCCGTGGCTGTGGTACGACCAACCCCCCGCAAGATCACCAATGCCAGCCCACTTGTCAACTATGCGGCGGCGACCACCAGACGGCCGAGAAGGCGTGCAGGGCACGTTACAAGACGCCGTACCTGGTGAAACGCCGGCGATGGGAGCGACAACAACAACAATATGAAGATTACCCGACGAAGCCAACGCCTGTAGACAACAACCTCGAGCAGCGGGACACTACCCCTACCCGGAAGCCCGGAAAGAAAGCCTGGTCGAGATCTCGGTCGCAGTCTCGGTCGCGGTCTCGCCCCCGGCCCCGCTCCCGGCCCCGCTCCCGGCGCCGCTCCCGGTCGCAGTCAACATCTCGGAGCCGTACACCTGGACCTGGCGCAACCTTCAAGGTGGGCTGGGTAGACGTAGTCAAGGGGGCGCGCTCGGAGTCTGAGGAGGCCGCTTCTCAAGGCAAACTTGATAAATTAGAGGCTGAAATAGCACAGCTAAAGCAGATGTTAGCACAGTGTAACCAGAAAATGACAGCTTTAGGAGAGGAAAACAGGACCCTCAAGGAGGAGTTACACCATTATAAAACAACAAAACATGCTCCACCAGTAGTACCACCGCTCTCAGCTGTTACACCCAGTGAAAAAATGGAAGAAGGTACAACACCACCACCACCCAAGCGCAGAGCCGAAACCCAGGCCAATGAATACAAAACCCGCACGCGTGACGCCCGAGAATAAAGTCCTGAAGGAAGTTCAGCAATCAGTCAAAGAATTAAATGAGTGGATGAGCAACGCATCCCGACTAATCTCAGCCCTCATTGACCGCGTAGAAACTATAGCTAAAATTACCCAGCAACAAAACGAACACCTACAACAGCGACTCATCGCTGTGGAGGCTAGAATCACCCCTCTGCCACCTAGCGGACTGGACCCCACAGCGAAAGTAAAGCAACCTTCCTCGTCGGCATTCAGTGTGATACAGCCGGCGACACTCCTACCCCCTGCATCTCATCATAGCTAGAAATCACGCCTACACAATTTGGCAATGGAATTGTAGAAGCTACGCGAATAAGCAAGCAAATCTTAACCAATACCTTAAGGGGAAAGTTAAGCCCGATATCATTTTATTGCAGGAGACACATTGTCTCGCTAAATTGGCAGGCTGCCGCTCGATCGGACATGCCAACGGGGAGACGACTGTCCTTACCACCCTAGTTAGACGAAACCTTACGTTCACAGAGCACGACACGGAAACTACCAATATAGACAATATATTTATTGAACTCGTTCCGCAACGCAAGACACAGGAAAGTCTTTTTATACTAAACATATACAGCAACCCTAAACAAAAGAAGCACAGATTTCTCACACTCTTTAAACGCGCCCTCAACATCGCTGGCCCAAATCCCATCTTAATAGCGGGGGACTTCAACGCACCACACACTGCCTGGGGATACTCCTATGTGTTTCCTAAAGGTAGGGCCCTCTGGTTTGACTCGCAGCAAGAGGGATTAACTCTCATCACCAACCCTAGCACACCCACACGTGCGGGCACTAGCTCCAGTAAAGACACAATGCCTGATCTGACGTTCACGAGAAACACATCAGCAGCCACCTGGAAAAATACCCTAGAGGACCTGGGTAGCGACCACTACATCATCGAGGTACATGTTCAAGGTGGCCCACGTAAACCCACGGGAAAAGAGCTAAAGTTGGTAGACTGGACCCAGTTCCGCAAATCACGTGAGAACCAGGTCCAACCCATCAGCGACATAGAGGACTGGATACACACGCTTAAACAGAATATTAATAATGCCACCCGAATCGTACCTCCCGAGGCACACCTCGAAGAGATCGATAGCCGGCTCCTCCACATGTGGGAGGCAAAGCAATCGCTCCAAAAGAGGTGGAAGACACAGAAACACAACAGAAACCTCAGGAAACGCATAGCACTCCTCAACACAGAGATAGAGATGTATGCAACACAGCTAAGCCGGCAACACTGGGATGAAACCTGCGATGCGATGGACAGGCAACTAAGTCTTAGTAAATCTTGGCATTTTCTACGGTTCCTGCTAGACCCAGAAGACAGCAAACCGCCCAACAACAAACCATCAACAAACTAATACATGCTTACAAGGGCACCGAGGAGGAGTTTCTTAGGGAGGTAGAGCTCAAATATATCTCTCAGGCTCCTACTCAGCAGCATCCAGATTATACGGGCCAGATCAACACTACTCTAGACGAAGAATTCACCGAAGCGGATATCCGTGCCGCCCTACAAAAACTTAACACCAAATCTGCACCAGGTCCGGATAACATCACGAATAAGATGATACGCAATTTAGACGATGAGTCGATCACGCATATCACAGACTATATTAATAATTGCTGGAAGACCGGAATCTTGCCCCCGCATTGGAAAACGGCCAAGGTGACTCTGATTCCGAAACCAGGCAAACCACTGAATACTGACAATCTCAGGCCCATCTCCTTAACATCTTGTATAGGCAAATTGATGGAACATGCTTTGCTGGCTAGACTGACAAATTACCTCGAAGACAATGATTTTTTCCCACACACCATGATTGGCTTCCGCAGGCATCTTTCAACGCAGGATGCCATGTTGCAGCTTAAGCATCACATCATAGACAGTACAGGACGCTCCACTAAGGGCATACTTGGTCTTGATCTGAAGAAGGCTTTTGACTCTGTCACGCATAGCACCATTCTAAATCAGGTCAATACCCTAAACTTGGGGCTTCGCACGTACAACTATATTAGGGCATTTCTTACGGGCAGAACGGCCACGATCACTGTGGGAGCACTCAGGTCGTCCGAAATAACCATAGGAAGTGCGGGCACCCCACAGGGTTCCGTGATATCTCCCATGTTGTTTAACCTCACCCTCATTGGTCTTCCTTCAAAACTTCAAACCATCAAAGGACTTCATCACACCATTTACGCCGACGACATCACCCTCTGGGTGTGCGACGGCAGTGACGGTTCCATTGAACAGAGATTACAGGAGGGGATTGACACAGTCGAACGGTATTTACAAGGAACTGGACTATCCTGCTCGGCGAAGAAATCTCAGCTACTGCTATATCGCCCTACACTTAGAGGTCGGCCACCCAAACAACATCCCCAAGCGCAGGCACACGCTGATATAAAACTCACTACAAGCGATGGTCACGCCATACCAACCGTGGACAAAATCAGAGTGCTAGGTTTGATCATAGAAAGTAAGGGTACCAACGGAGAGACAGTTCGCAACATTGAAGCCAGAGTGTCTAACACGATGCGCCTCATTAGGCGCATTACCAATAAACACAAAGGCATGAAAGAGGCCAGCATCATCCGTTTGATCCAAGCGTTTGTTTTAACTCACATCACCTATACGGCGGCGTACCACCGATGGTTCACCGCGGAAAAGTCAAAACTCAACAGCCTAATTAGGAAAATTTACAAACAAGCGCTAGGTTTGCCTCAAAACACCAGCACCGAACTACTCCTTCAACTTGGTTTACACAATACCCTTGAGGAACTTATTGAGGCGCAACAAATCTCCCAATTCGAGCGTTTAGCCAAGACTAAGCCAGGCCGCCAGATTCTATGTAATCTCGGTATTACTTACCACACTCAACACGGAGACAAACACGACATACCACGCCCTATCCGTGCTAAGCTAACAGCACCACCCATACCAAGAAACATGCACCCTGAACACAACAAGGGCAGACGTGTCAGTAGAGCCAGGACCATGTCAAAGATGTTTGGGCGCAACCATGAGGCAGTCTTTGTCGACGCAGCACGCTACCAGGAACGTCATCACTTCGTGGCTGCTGTCGTAGACCACACACAACAGTGCAAAAGCAGCGCGTCAATCATCACACGGAACGTAGAAACGGCAGAGGAAGTGGCTATCGCGATGGCCATAGCCCACACTAACGCCTCATGCGTAATCAGCGACTCGCAGACAGCCGTTCGAAACTACGCCAGCGGCAGAATCTCCCCAGAGGCATTGCGGATTCTTAATACAGGCAAAATTCACGAGGTGGACAAATACGTACACATCTTGTGGTTCCCTGCCCACACACCACTAGGTAACGCGGAGGCCAATCCGAATGAAGTGGCGCACAACGTGGCTCGAGGTCTTACGTTCCGAATCACGTCAAACGAAGCGACCACCCAAACGGACCTTTCTGCGCCGGTGTGGGAATGGGACGATCGGCTCACTAAATTTAATGACATAATTCAACACTATCGACTGCAAAGGCGGGAGTACCCTCCACCTCACTCCAAGCTAAATCGGGCCCAGTCCGTTCAGTGGCGACAGCTACAAACACGCACATACACGAACCCTGTAATCATGCACCACATATATCCTGACGTCTATAGATCTAATCTATGCCAGTACTGTACCACCAGAGCCACTCTCGAACATATCCTATGGGAATGTCCAGCATTAGTCAGAAATTCTGGGGTCGCGGCCTCCAATGAAGACCTTCGGGCGCGTTGGCGGACTGCGCTGCTCAGTTCGGGTCTGGACAAGCAACTTTGGGCAATCCAGCAGGCCAAGGAAGCTGCCGGGAGACACGGTCTCTCCGTTGGCCCCTAGGTGGGAGCCCATCCCAGCAATCTGCCGGAAATTAATAAAGTCTCTCTCTCTCTCTCTCTCTAACTCGCCATGGCGAGCAGCCCCATGGTCAGGCGCTTCCCGAAAACCTATTCGGCCATTCCTAATAACAATGTTCAGTGGAATTGTGGAGGCTTTTGGTCCCGCACAAACCGGGTGCCTCTTCAACTTTTCCTATCTACTCTTGACTCACTTCTGGTCTTCTGGTGGTGATTGCCCTTCAGGAGCCAGGGAGTGGCGCCACCCTCACAAATTACATCACTTTCTAGCAGGACCCTTCTTCCTGCGTCTGTGTGCATAAAAATTAAACAGACAACCTTGTCGACTTGCAACTTCAAACTGTGTATTCCTACGTGATGGTGAAACGTCTTCCGCTCAAAAAACAACATGCACCACTCCACGTACTTAACATATATTTTTCCCCCAGACCTAAATATGTAACGTTCGCAGCACTCTTCAGTCATGCTTGGAAAGCTGCCGGCAGAGATACCCTGGTGATCGTGGGTGATTTCAACGCTGAAAACACACTATGGGGATATGTGCGTGATGAGAAGCGTTGGCGCAAGCTAGCGGAGCTTGTGTCCACGCTGGGCCTCACTCTTCACACTAACCCTGCACATCCAACACGGGTAGGTAACTGCGTGACTCGGTATACGTGTCAGGACCTTACCTCCACCAAACATTAGACATGCAGACTGGGCCAACAAAGAGGAAACCCTCGGCAGTGACCACTGCATACTCAACATCGCCGTCACAACCAAACTAATGGCAAGACCCTATGCCCAAGCCCGCATACCCGACTGCACAAAGTTTAAGAAAACCCACACTAATCTGGCCTCTATTAGCGAAATAGGTTACCACGCATGGTCACGAGAATCGGTCACACACCTTAGTTCAACGGAAACTGAAGTTCAACTCTCGGGGGCTACGCCGGGGTCGGACAATCACCTTCTTCACCTCTGGGAGGCGTGGCACAGCCTCGTTCGCAGATGGTGCCTAAAAAGTACAATAGGAAACTCAAAATTTGCCTAGCCGAGCTCACCCAACGAACGGCAGAGTACGCAGCCCTGCTCGCCGACTCGAATTGGGTAGACCGATGCAACACGGATGCTAGACATATGTCCAGCTGCAAAACTTGGCGTCTCTTTTGAGCCTTCATTGATCCGACCCAAACCAGAGCTGAGACAGAAAAAATATCTTCGGGCAATCCATGCTTTAGACGGAGACACCTCAAAATTAGCATGCAAACTACGCGATGAATACCTGTGTGCGACATGACACCCAAAAGCCAGCGTAATCGTATGTAGGTTTCGAGAACGCGGAGCTGGATCAACCACTCCAGCGCCATGACCTGAAGGCGGCCCTGCCTAAAATGAATCAAGGAATGGCGCCAGGGAGAGACAAAGTAACAGTGAAATTATGTGCCAACCTTTCCGACCTGGCCTAGGACGCATTTCTCGGGTACATAAACTCAATATGGCTTAGTGGGATCCCCTTCTAATCGAATAGAAGACTGCCCTGGTCACTTTCATTCCGAAAGCCGGCAAAGTCATAAACACGGACAACCTTCGCCCCATTTCTCTCACGTCTTGTGCGAGAAAGTTGATAGAGACTGTGGTATGAGATCGCTTGTCCGAGTTTATGGAAAACTAACACATATTTGCAGACACCATGTTCGGTTTCCACCCGGGCTGGTCCACACAGGATGTCCTGCTTCAATTATGCCGCGAAATTCTAAATCCTGTCGAATACCCTCCTAATGACATGGCAGTACCCGCCCTTGATTAAAAGGGTGCTTTTGACAACGTCACACATGACGTCATACTGAAGCACCTTTTCCAAACCAACTATGGACACAACATGTTTCAATACATTAGACAATTCCTCTCTGACAGACAATCATACATTCGAATACAAGATGAAGAACACGGCCCCTACTAATTAGGTACAAGAAGCACCCCACAGGGTGCCGTCCTCTCCCCCCTATTGTTTATTCTGGCTATGATGAAACTCCCGGCTCAGCTGGATAATGTTGAACGCATACAGCACGTGCTGCATGCTGACGTTATTACCATATGCGCTAAACACGGCTTGGTAGGAGACACAGAAGCCAACCTGCAGCAAGCGGCGGAGATCGTGGATGCCTACGCCCGCCGCTGTGGCCTCCAGTGCTCCCCGACCAAATCGGAATTCGTGCACGTGCGTCCTCGGCAAAGTGCACTACCAAAATTGAACTATCCTTACGAAGCGAACCCATACTATAACACCATGAGATAATAGTACTGGGTCTGTTTATTTATAAACATCGCCGAGTCGATACAACATTGAGAAAACTGTGTAAGGTGGGGGGCCAGGTGGGCCGTATGGTCCACCGGGTTTCCAACAAGCGCGCGGGCGGAGGGTTCACGTTGCAAAGACGCCTAGCGGCTGGCGCATGCACTTGTAACCAGTCGAGTCCTCTACTCGGCTCCTTACCTCCCCCTGCGCAAGTTGGACGAGAATGCCCTTCAGGTGAATCTCAGAAAGATGTACAAGCGTGCCCTTGATCTCCCAATAACCAAGCCCAACCAGCGCCTTGTGGGACTGGGGATAGTAAACTCTTTCGCAGAGCTCCAGGAGGCACATTTGATTAACAAACACACAAGACTTTCGAACAATCCGTCGGGCCACCGCCTATTAGCCCGACTACACATCCACACCCAACAGAGAGGAAAGAGCGTATACACATCCGAGAATTCTGAAAATACGCCCTGCACATGCGCCTTCTTCCGGCCAACATGACACATGACGACCACAATGGCAGGCGCCTTGCGCGGGCGGAGGCACTAGCCTGCCACTTTGGGAACAAACACGGCATATTTTACGTGAATTCATCCGGCCCTCACCATGATGGGTGATACATGGCTGGAGTCGTCCACCAAAACATCGCGGTGAATGGTCTCACATTCAGAGCGCATGACATAACACGTGCACAGGAAGTCGCCATTGCGCCAGGACACGAAGGGGGCCTCATGCGCCATCATAATGGGCTCGAGAGGGGCCTGCAGAAATATTCAACGCACGTACGTCCCATACCTGGCGCACCGCATCATACAAAGTAGTAACTACGTAGGGGTTTTCGTGTACCGTAGCATCATATGAGTTCCACCTCACATGGGCCTCGAAGCCAATAAAACGGCAGACGCCACTGCCCACGTGGTCACTCTCCAGATAACGCTTTCAGACCTTTCAGGAATGGATGCCAAACCTAATCCGGCCTCAACATTTCGAGAAATTACTGAATTCTATCGATTCAGCCACACGATTCATAACAAACCCTGTCAGGGCCTTACAAAGGCATAAGAACGCTTACTCCTCCAGCTTTACACCAAAACACTGCTGTGCCCGGCAGTTCTCGAATATCTTGACTCTGCGTGTACAGGAAAATGCCCGCACTGTGCGGAGAAGTCCTTTGCCTTCTTCCACATAGTGTGGGCCATGCAAGTCAATTCCGAACCTCCCCCAAAAGTCAAACCACGTCCGGGAGGACTGGGCGGGAGCCCTGCTCTGCAGTTTCAATCTGACGAGCCAGAAGGCCCTGGTCAACCAAGCTCGAGTCGCATTGGTTGCAATTGAACTCCTGTAACGAGGAGGCCACCAAGTGTGTGAGGGGTGGCCCGCACCAGGCCATCTCTCTCCAACGCATATATATATATATATATATATATATATATATATATATATATTTATATATATATATATATATGCCACGACAGGTTGGCCACGTTCAAGTAGCCCGCCGCAATCATCGTGGCAAGAGCACAAGCAAGACCCGGCCGGCATGCGCCACGCGTTCGTGCGCTTCGGCAACGAGGAAGAGGAAGATAGTTAGATCTGTGCCACTCGGCTACTTGGACTTGACGACCATAGTCTTTAGAATCGTGGGCACAAGTTCACCCTAATAAGTACGCTTGTTTTTAACCTGTCTGCCTCAGCATCGCTACATTTCTGGTGGAGTTGCTGGGTTATGAATCGAATCCCCGCGAGCTCAAGACAGCGTAGCCCCGACGACCAGCGTATCAACCCTGTTGAAGTGACTCCTGTACACCAGAGGGCAAGTCGCCATCTTCGGGGTGACTCACCTGAGTTCGGTCCTCTTCACTTCGCACCAAGGAAATTCAAATGATGGATGCCACTACTATGACTACCCAGGTAACACCGGCACAAGTGTTCATTAGCCAACCACACCAGCCGCCAGTATTCCACGGCGACGCGTACGAGGATGTTGAAGATTGGTTGGACCTGTTCGAGAGAGTGGCGAGCTTGAATGATTGGGACGAAAGAGAGAAGCTCCGTCGCGTATACTTCGCCCTGGAAGACTTCGCAAAGGCATGGTTTGAGAACCATGAACCCTCGTTGTCTACCTGGGAGGTATCTCGTCGACAAGCGGTGGCTACGTTCGCAAACATAGACCGGAAAGAAAAAGCGGAGGCTGCTCTTCAATCGAGGAACAAGCTCACAAACGAGAGTGCTGCTATGTACATTGAGGACATGGTCCGTCTGTTCAAGCGTGCGGATTACAACATGGCTGAAGATAAGAAGGTGCGCCATCTAATGCGCGGAGTGAAGCAAGAGCTGTTCGCCGTTCTCGTCCGCAATCTTCCAAGCACAGTTGCTGAGTTTTACTCGGAAGCGACAGCCATCGAAAAAACACTGGAACAGCGGGCTCGGCAGTACAACCGGAATCTTAACAGCGCATCTGCACAGGTATTCTCCGTAGGCGTGCGAAACGACGTTGAAGCCCTGCGAGAGCTCATTAGATCAGTTGTTAGAGAAGAACTGAGCAGACTGCAAATGCCCCAGACTCCAACTGCACTATCCGCTACGGACGTTGTTCGTGACGAACTGAGGCAGGTGATACGAGAGCCAGAGCGTCAGCTGCAGCCGGTTCGACCTATCCGAACATACTCTGAGGTTGTCAGACAACCCACCGTACACAGCAATGTAGCAGTTGCGATGGCGACGACTCCTCTCCCACCTGCGGCACGCAGCGCACCTCGTCCACGGGAAACCAACAGCTACCTATCTGCCCCCAGGAGCAGGTAGCACACATCACTATGTGGAGCGTAGGCTCAGGAAAAGTGACGTCTGGCGTGATCATGAGCGCAGGCCTCTGTGTTTTCATTGTGGGGAAGCGGGTCATCTGTACAGATTCTGTCCTTACCGACAGGCTGGATTAAGAGGCTTCCCGTCGTATGCACCGTGCCCCCGAAACGGCGAACGACCAGCAGAGATTGAGGAGTACCTGTCCACGCGCCAGAACTCGCCAACTCTACGCCAACACTGGTCAAGGTCACCATCGCCTATGCGCTACCGGTTCTCCAGCCCACGTAGACCTTCAAGGCAGCCAGGTCATCGCTCTCCAAGTCCACTCCCGCAAAACTGAAGCAAGCGACCTGTGGAGGTGAGGCCACTGATAACGTCAGTTACGAAGATCCTCCAATATGGTTTGAGGGTGATGACGGTGTATTTCCGGTAGATGGGTGCAGCAACGAAAACGTTACTTCAGATTTGCGGTTGAGAATGGAAGGATGGGAGTTGAATGCGTTAGTCGAAACCGGTGCTGATTATTCAGTGATAAGTCACAAGATGGTGAAAAGCTAAACAAAGTTGTGACACAGTGGAGTGGATCGCAGATACGGACGGCAGGCGGTCACATTATTACGCCCCTTGGCAGATGCACTGCATGACTTGAAATACGGGGCTTATTTACGTGGCTGATTTTATTGTGCTGCCAGAATGTTCAAGGGAACTCATTATATGAATGGATTTTTTGCGACCTAATGGCGCCGTAATCAACCTGCGTAGATCCAGCGTGTCGTTTTCGACTGAACGAGCTATACCTGTGGAGGATTCTGAGGAACGACGCCTAACTGCTTTACGCGTTGTTCATGATGACGTAACTGTGCCACCACGCTGCAGTATAATGTTGCTCGTAGAAAATGACGCATTGTACAACCGCGAAGGCATAGCGGATACAAATGTAGGGCTGTTTTTGAACAAAGGTGTCTGCGTAGCTAGGGGTGTTGTTCACTTGACGAAAGGCCGTGCAGAAGTCCTATTCACAAATTTCTCCAATGAAGTTCAACACATCGCTCAAGGCACGGCTATTGCCTATTTACACGACTTCTGTATGGCGACTGAACTATGCAGCTTAACGACATCAACCATTACGTTTTCATTACGTTTTCATCGGCCATTACGTTTTCATGCCCTTATAATACTCTACATCAAAATTCTAGTATAACAGTCAAGCTGACCACATTGAAATTCCTAATGGTCAACTACCGGCATCTCCTGCTGCGATCAAAGCAACCAGAGCTTTATGGTCAGTTCTAAGAGTGAAACGCCTACCCAAAAGGTAAATGTTCACATGCGAGCTGGCACGCTAGCGCTTCACGTTTGCCCACAGAGTATTTCCTTTCAGTTTATGACAGGGTTCTGGACGTGAATGCTACGGTTTCAAGCTTAGGACTGTACCGCTGCTGTAACACTGCTTCAATACTAACGTCAGATGCATCAGTTGTAACTACCACAGGTAGATCTGGATTAAACGCCTTAATCACAGCCGAGCAAGTAAGACGCGTTCTCAACTGCACGAAACTACGTTGAGCACTATTCGACCGACAAAATTTTTGGCCCTGTCTAAGCATGAGACGAAGTGGTTCAGCTAGATCTGCACAGTTGTCTATGAACTTGGCACAATAGCCTGTCAGCCCCAAAAATGAGTGCAATGACTTAATGTCTGTAGGACTTGGGGCATTTACGATAAGATTCACTTAACTGTCTAAAGGCCTTCGGCGGAAAGTTTGTGTCCCAAGAAACTTAGCTCCTTGACGAAAAAAAGACATTTATCGCTTAACTTCATGCCACTGTTTGCTATACAAGTCAAAACTGCAATCAGGCTCGCGTCATGCTCAGACTGAGTCTTCCTTCGCACAAGAATATTATCGAGATAGCAAACTACATTTTTGAAATTCTTTAAGACCTGTGACATCATTTTTTGAAAAACTGCAGGCGCGGACGCCAGACCAAAGCACACACGCCTAAACCTGAACAAATCATCATGTGTTATGAACGCCGTTAAATCTCTATCATCAACAACTGATGATACGCAGAAGCTAAGTTCAACTTGGAAAAACAAGTAGCTCAATGAAACCTTAGTAATAACTCTTCAACGTGCGGTAAAGGATACCCATCGATGACAATCGCCTTATTGGGTTCTCGGAGATCCACACAAAGCCGCATGCTCGCATTTGTCTTGTGGACGACGACGAGCGGCGAGACCCACTCCGAGGCGTCAGCACGTTCGATGACATCACAGTCCTCGAGTCGTCGTAGCTCGGTAGACACATGGTCTCGAAGAGACAGAGGCAACCGTCGCAACTTGAACGCAACCGGAGTCACAAGTGCTGCCGTTGAATTCAATGAATGAAACCTTGGACGCGACCCAACTCCTTGCTGAAGAGATGCTCGAAGCCGGAAGGCACGTTGGAGATCACTGCACTGCACAAGACGCTAGACGACACGTTAAGGCCGCGCCGTCGATCTGGATGCCCAGTCGCTGGATTCTATAAAGCCCCAAGAACGTTGTGCCTTTGTCGGTGACGTAGAAAACTATGATTCAGGACCACTGTAACACCGTCACATGAACTTGAAAAGAGCCGATGACTCTGGCGCTTTATTTCGAGAAATTATGCAGGTCTACGACAGCCTAGGACAGGACATGTTGTTTGCTGAAGGGACGCTGGAAATATTCGACAGTCATCAAAGATACGGACGCTCCAGTATCCACTAACAGTTGCAGACTGACACCACCGACCACCGCGTGGTCGACTAAGTCTCTTCTGAATGCCATGCCAACTGTAAGCACGTACGTCACAGGAGGATACCAAGATACCACTGTTGAAATTGGCGCTTGTTTATTAGGCTGGCGTTCCGGTACGACGCCGACAACTTCCCCGGCAGACACATTCTGGACCTGGTCCGTGTTGCGACACATCTTCGCAAAATGTCCCAGAGTGTTACACTTACGACAAACGCCAATTCTTCGCTGGACAATTTGGGAAAGACGAACGATGATATCTGCTTCCGCAGCGGCCACACGCTTAATGCGGTAAGTCACCTCGAGACTTTTCATTCTCAACTGCAGTCTGGGACTCCGGTGATGACTGTGGTGAAAAGTAATCATTTGTTCTTCCCGGCACTTCTGTGACGTCACGTCATTCCAGAAACGTTGCAGTAACGTTGCGTTGCTGCAACGGCCATTATTGCCATTATAACACGCCATTCTTGCCATTATAACGGCCATTATAACAACGGCCCAGTTGCTTCAGCCATTATTGTCATTTTTGTTTTTTGTGCCACCATCTTGCGCGCCATGTCCGATCACTTGAACACTCTTAGTTTGACCCGAAACAAACGCTCGATTAGCCTCGGACAACGCTTCAAAGGTCTGCCTGATTTCCTTGGCCTTCTCTAATAACAACTCTTCCCCATGCGCAAAAAATTTCCCTCTAACCCGCGGTTTAAAGGTACCGTGAATGATTTGGTCGCGGATGCATTCCGCGTACGTTAGGCCGAATTTACATTTCACGGCCTTTTATTTAGAACCGTCACATATTCCAAGAACGTTTTCTCGGGCAGTTGCCACCAACTTGTGAATTCCTGGTGTTCTACCAATGGGTTGGAGACCCGGCAAAAAGCCGATCGAGTTGTTCTATGAGCGTTTGTAATGTCAATCCTGGCGTAAACGATTAATCGCTTTCCGACGCCGACGCGGGCGCCTCGTCTTTTTGCGTAATCCACGCCGCATTCCCTTGAATGTTTCGGGCTTTATCTTGTTCTGCTGCCGCAAAATATCTTCTCTGTTCCTCTTTTCCAAATAGGCTAACCAGTGCCGACGTGCGTCGCGCATCGCGCTAGCCGCTGCCACCGGTCGCTTCGAAATAGGCCTGAAACATGTTTTTTCCACTTAGGCCATGAAATAGGGGGTGGCCCCGGCAGTTCAAGGCACACATAAAGGTGTTCGGAAAGAGCCATACTGATAGGAGAGGCAAGGAAGTCGCAGAACGGAACGAGGGCAAAGGCCTAAATCGAAAGGCCTGCACACAAAGAGTGCACGAGGCTTAGAGCCCTCATGGACGCCAGAGGCGTCAGTCCAAGCAGAATGCAAAACGGGCAGAACGAAAACTCGCTCATGGTTCTTGATGGTTGCGGAGAACAAATCCCGCCCTCGCCGCCATGTTGTTGTGTCGGCGGGCGGCGTCCGAATGACGGCAAGGGGACCGACGACTGGACGCGGAATTCGGTTCGCGCCGGCAATCGGCCCACCGACGCGAGCGAGTCAAGCGAGCTCCACGGAAGCCCAACAACGACTTGACTGACTAGCAGCGGTTTATAAAACCACACCACGGAGTGACGCGTATACACGTTATTGGCTACTGACAATCACGTGTGCCGGTCTGCAACGACATCTATCTATAGAGCGCACAACCATACGACCACAGTGCGCATCCTTCTCAAGGATGATGCCACAACACCACATCCTGCAACACCCAGATGAAGTGATCACCTGCTTTTCACGGCTATCTTTCACACCATCTTCTTTCAATGCTTGTTTAGATGTGTCCGGTATAGCCCACTCATTAGCCTCGTCTTTCTAGGCAGCACAGGGTTCAACAACTACGGTACGTGGAAGGTTGCCAGTTGCTTCAAGGACTTCCGTAGCATCCATAATGTGTTTTTGCAAAGCGCCATCAGATGGTCGTATGCAATGGCGCAATTTATTGGCATACACCGCCCCACAATCTTCAGCCGTATGTCAAAACCGTCGACAATCCTCGCAGCGCGGTGACCGGCAGTGGTGACGAATGTGTCCGACTATGTTGAAGCGCAGGCATAATGGTGGTCTGCCAGGAATGAGCACGATAGACCGCAAACCGAGAGTAATTGTGGGATGTCGCACACGCGAACTCGATCAGCGAGTGTCAATACGACATCTCGATTAAGGATACGCATCTGTTCCATCTCCGACACTCTCCTGGTTTCCGCTGTAATTGACTTGATCTTTTCGAATTACTGCAGGGCTTCATGCACGTAGATATCTTGCCATAATACCTTCATTTTACTTCCGTGGCCACAGAGTCTATCAAAACACATCTTCGACCCTCAAAAACGAATTCACAACAGGTAGGAAGCTTCGTTTTCACTAGTGCCGTCCTCAAATCATCATCCAAATATGGGACATTTGAAACTGTCCAATCGAGTTTACATCTGTAAGGTCTATATTACGGAGGGCATCTCAAAGGGCCTGAACTCAGTATAGAAGACCAGCAAGGTCTGCATGCAGAAAAACGGAGTCGGCGATGACCTCACCAGTGGCAAGACGGGGCAGGACGATGCGGTATTCATTACGGCTAGTAGAAACCTGAGCAGTACCTTAGCTAGAAACCGATTGATACTTTGAGGCGGAAAACATAGAAAAAGCAACCATTCCAAACGGCGTCTTTGTCTTTTTCCTAAACATGTGCTTGTGACTTTTCAAATCCGTCTTAAGCAGGCTTGATGTCGAGAAACCAGTCACGTTGAAATGAATTTTAAAGCGTTTTAAAAGAGCAAAAGAACCGCCAGTCATCGCACAACGCGATTAGCATTGTGCCACGCGAACTGCTCGGGCGCGATCATCAATGTGATCTATAATTTTATTATTTATTTATTTGCTTTCTCGATTTTTCGCTCGAGGGCGATTTTCCGCTCACAACCAACGATGCCGACGCCGACGGCGGAATTTATGCGACACGAGCTCTCGAACGCTATCGCTTTAAAATAAACGTCAGTGACCTAACAGAAATAAAACCTTAGGGTACTGTTTGGCAATCAAGTGATACCACAGAGCCACGCCGGATCTCGGAAATGCTGTGTAAAAAACCCTAATGATCGTGAAACGTGAATTTTTGTTGCAATGCTGGCTATCAAATAAAAAACATTACATATGTACTCCTATGATGCAGTCGTGATGTCGAGGTAAAGGATAAGGTTGTAGCAGCGTTGAAGGCTACCATCCTCGTGAGCTCCACAAAAGAACCAGTGCTTCATGTCAGCTTACTCCATCTTGTGTGTCTAATATTCATGTGGCTGTTCGCATCGCCACGCGGCTGCAAACAGCTTATAATCTAAAACATATGCGGCTCTAAAGCATGCGTCTGCGTGCATTTGTACATATATTGAGTGCTAATTTATAAGGCCCCCCTCAATGAAAAAAAATTGACAGCATATCCACGGAATGAATGATGGAGAGTGGGCCGAAGCATTAGTCTGTCCATTCGTTCTTGCTTCCGCCCGTCCGTGTGTGCGTCTCTTCGTGCATCATCCCTGCGTTCGTCCTTGCATCCATCCATGCATCTGCCTGTGCGTCGGTTCGTCCATGTATTCAACTCTCCAAGTACCACCATGTCGCATACTTCATCATATATTCCTCATATAGAAGCACCGCCATCCAGAGGACATTCCAAGGAATAAACGAGAGGTGGCACACGCACACTTTCTTACGGCTTGCGCTTCGGGTCTTATTCCCACCTTTAAACACCTCGAGTTCATGGTATATACTAGTTCACTGTATTCATGGCACTGAGGCACAACGCTCGCTAAACCTTTTTAAAACCAAGGAGGTTACGCCCAGGGAGTATAACGTAGTAACCTTTTCCTGTCAGATAGTGCTCAATGTACATGCCAATGGCTGCTGAGGGGAAATGAGAGGCAGGAGAATTCGGCTTTCACTTTCTTACGGCTTGCGCTTCGTATCTACTTCCCACCTTTATTCACCTCGAGTTCATTCATGGTATTTACTAGTTCATTGTATTCATGCCACTGGGGCTCAAAGCTCGCTAAATTTTTCTAAAACTAAGGAGGTTACACCCAGCAAGTATAACGTAGCAACCCTTTCTTGTCAGGTAGTGCTCAATGTACATGCCAATGGCTGCTAAAGGGGATCGCAGCGTGCGCTTTAACTAAAAGCCGAATGCTCTTGTCTCTCATTCCCCATTAACAGCCATTGGCATGTACATTGAGCCTATTTTTTATTGTTCAACAACGCACAGAAAAAAATGTCTCACCGGTACCACCTTGGAGGTCAGAATGTTATACTTGTTACATCCTACAACGGCTACGAGGTACGAACAGGTGCCACTATAAGGAGCTTCACCCCTAAAAATTAAGACTCATTCACCTTGCATCCGTATGCTTCACATAACATTAATTCTCAAGGTACGTGTCTCAACCGAATATTTTATGCGCAAGCTCTCAATCAACGCTGCTTCATGTGCCCTAGATTGTTCAAAGGTTTCCTCTGTGTCACTTGCTTCAGAATTCACAGACGCAGAGCTAGGTCATTTGCATTTATGTTGCTGACGATGATGCAGTGGCTGAATAGCCACTGAGATTCGCTTGCATAGTTTTTTTTACCTTATTGTTCACTTGTGCTTCCAGTGCTAAATAACCTGCTTTCTGATTATGTAGAGCAAGGACTGGACTCTTTTTAATGTGGAGGATAGAGCTTCATAAAACCTACATGACGAAGGTCACATGGTTAAGCGGTGGGAGGAGTTTATGCAACCGTACAAAAAAGATATCCGCGAATTGACCTAAATATGGGCGACTTAAGTATAAATACAGAAAGGACGTATTTTTTTCACCATGTGTGTGACAACATTGCCGTTGACAACCTTAGGTTGCTAGAAAAAAAGCCTCCTTGAAGCTAACACTGGCTTGTCGGTTGAGAAGGTATCAAGGGAAGGGGAGTTCATCGTCGTGCCAAGGTGTACATAATTATGCCCCGCTAGCCCCTGCCACCCACTGACAGAGAGAAGCAAAATACACTGCAAGGTTGACTTTAAACTTCTAACTACGTTTTGTTTCAGTGGTGGTGCTTGTAGAGTCCTGCGAAGACAGTCGTCGTGTGCTACAAGGTACGAAATAGTTGACGTTGTCCTCTTAGGTTTTCCGAGGTGAATGTTTTTGGCTTTTGCGAGAAGGAACACAGCTTCTGCATATTTTGAAACAGTTATTGTGCCATATGTTTAAAGCTTAAGAAGGTCCTTTTGTTCATCGTGTACCATCAGTGGATGAAATTGCTATAACGATTGCAACAATAGGTAAAGATTCTGAATCTGCGATACTGTCGACTGAAATTATTATTCGTTCAGACACGAAGAAGGGGTCATCAACTTCCAGCAGAACTATAAGTCGTTGGGAGACTTCCTTTTTAATGAGAATTGCTGGTATTAGTGGAGGCACCGTGGTGCTCTTCTAGATACAAGTTGAGAGGTAAACCACAATACAGGTTGCATGGTCCAGCACTCATTAGACATAGTAAGGTAATGTTCAGCTTCAAAAGCAGCAGCCATATTACGCAAACGAAAAGACTGGTGTAGTGCTACATTACCGTATTCACAGGACACTGTAATGCACATGTGTTTATATTGTTGCGTAAGGTTAGGTAACTTAAAGGGGGGTCTAATGGGCCCTGAGTCAGCGATCACAAAAGAAGCGACGTCGTCTTCCTCCTCTACCCACGCTTTCCTTGTTATCCCTGGTAGTGACACTTCGTATCATTCTTCCTGCCTCAGACGAAGCCCTCTGGGCGAGTCATTCTTGTATCCTTTGTGTAAACGGCTTCAGACGAGCAACATGCGTCACCTCTGTCTTGCATGTACATCGGCCACTAGTGGTGACACGTGCAATTTCATATTTGACCTCGCTGAGGCGATGGAGTATCACGAACAGGCCAGCGTAGTGTGTAAGTAGCTTTTGGCTCAAGCCACGTCTGCGTATTGGTGCCCACACCCGCACTAGATCACGAGAGGCAAAGGTTACATGCCGGTGCTGACTGTCGTAGCGAGTTACGGAGGACTCTTGCGCTGCCAGTGTTCGTAAACAGGCAAGTCGACGTGTCTCTTCCGCCCGACGCAACGTTTTCCCAATTGTTAAATCGTCATAGAAAAGAAAAGATAGTGTCCAGCGTACGCCACGGTGAAATATAGAAAGGGACGTAGCCTGTCATTTCGTGTTTGACCGCGTTGAAGGCGTACGTGACGAATGGTAATACTTCATCCCAGTTTTTGTGGTTGGAGGCGACGTACATAGACAATATGTTAAGAAACTTTCGGTTTGTGCGCTTGGTCTGGCCGTTAGTTTGCGGATGATACGCAGCTGAGTGTCGGAACTTGGAGGCACACAAACGAACGAATGATTCCACAATATCAGCGGTAAAGTGTCGTCCACGGTCACCCATCATCACACGAGGTGGCCCGTGCCGGAGGATGACTGAATGCAACAGGAACTCTGAAACCTGGACTGCCATGGTGGAGGATAAGGCAGCTGTCTCGCAGTACTGTGTCAGGTAGTCGGCGCATACAATTATCCACCGATTACCTTTTGAGGAGCGGGGAAGTGGTCCCATCAGATAAATGCTTACTTTTTCAAAAAGGGAACAGGGAGGCTTTACGGGCTGCACGTGACCGACTGGATCTGAGGTGGGCCGGCCGCTTGTCGCTCTGACACTGCGTACAGCTGGCCACGTAGTTTTCAATTGTCTTGCTTTTTTTCAGCCAATAGAACTGCTCTTTTGTGCAGCTAAGTGTTCGTGCGGTTCCTAGATGGCCAGAGGTGGGTTCATCATGCGTTAGACGCAGAACAGACGTTCGGAGGGACGCAGGAACAACCAGCAGAAAGCGGGTGCCCATCGCGGGCAAGTTTTTCTGGTAAAGAAGACCATTGAGGACGCAGAATCGGCCATCGCTTATTGACTTTCTTGCTCCAGGAAAGAGAGCTTTCAAGCTTGGGTCATTACGCTCCTCAGCAGAGAAATTCACGGCAACGGGAAAGCCAGATGACAAAGAAGCGTTAAGGCGGTTAAAGTTATCGGCTTCACAATCTGTCATTAATGGCGACATTCTGGAGAGGCAAACCTCATCAGCGTGTAGACGGTCAGTCTTGTATGGAATGGTGAAGACATATTCTCGCAAACGAATGGCCCATCATGTGAGCGGGCCGGATGGGTCACGAAGGTTGACCAGCTGAAGATTTCCGATGGCTGTGTCCGCGCACGTCGCCGTGGCGACGGCCATCGTGCAGCACGTGGAACTCATGGTGGCGTCAAACTTCGATCACCGACCAGCGAGCGGTAGCGCGACCCGGTAGGTGCGCGTGGTTTCCGTGACGTGGAGAGCGTATGGTCGAAAAGTTGGTGAGACATGTACCAAGACAATCGCTGATATGGGCGGTGGTCACAAAAACATGCGATGTGACCCGAGACGCCACAGTTGTAGCACACCTGAATTGGTCGAGGGGCACATGGCTGCTCAAAGTAACGACTCCTCTCGGAAGGCATGGGATAGTGGCGCCGCCATTCAGGGGCACCGTAGGCAGGCGATGTTGGGTCAACAGGTGGGCGAAAACTTCGCTCGTAGTTTGAAGGTGGTTGACGTGGAAATCCAGCCTGCCATGTGCCTCGATATTCTTAAGCGTCTGCTGCGTTGATCGATGGTTGCCATGGTGGAAGAGAAACATCAGTCCGCACAAGTTCTGATTCGCTTGCGTATGCATCCTGAAAATCGCTGGGTAGATGATAGGTCTGCTGACATTGAAGCAGCTCTTCTCTGACGATTTGCCACGTGGTCAAAACAAGGTCGTTAGGCGGCACAGTTTCAACACTAGCCACAATGAGGACGTTGGACAGGCGGCCAAATTTCTGAGAAATTCGTCACATCTTGAGGGATTCAAAGGTACGACAGCGCTTCATCACTTCGGACAAGGAGTTCAAGCAGTCTTCACCAATAAAAAATTGTACACGTTTTCGGCTATACCGTTCAGAACGTGTCCAAATTTGTCTTTTTCAGACATTTTTGCATTCACGTTCTTGCACAGCTTCAGGATTTCTTCGATTACATGTTTCTCCTGGCAGCTGTGCTCTCTGAGACAATGTCTGCTCCGCGCGTTTCTTCTTTGCGTCAGGATCACCGAAGCACTTTTGAACTTCTTTAGGAAAACGTTCCCAAGTCGTTAACATGTCCTCGTGGTTATCGTACCACATGAGGGCGGTGCCAGTTAACGAGAATACAACATGATTGAGCTGTTCGTTCGAGTCCCAGTCATTGCTTCTGCTCACGGTAGTTCTTGAGCCACACGTCGACGTCTTCGCCTGAGGTCCCACCGAAGTTTGGTTGGCACTCTTTTGTATGGCATGGAACCCATTAAAGTTGGCCTCAAAGCGTTGGATGGCTGCTCTTGGGCCATACGATCGGTGAAGGTGGGAGCCCGGTGAGGTGGTGGCTGCGACGAAGTCGTGGTAGTGAAACTCCCGTATTTGGGTGCGTCCTACCTAGCATTTTCCACTTAAGTGTTACGTAAGGTAAGGTAACTTAAAAGGGGGTGGTTTAATGAGCACTGAGTCCGCAATCACAGTAGAAGCAACGTCGTCTTTCTCCTCTAACCGCGCTTCCCTTGGTTTTCCTGGTAGTGACACTTTGTTTCAATATTTTTAACATAAGATTAAATAACAGACAAGGTGTCTGAGCAGCACGGGTTCAGCCACCTTGATGAAATTTGGGGGTAATTGCTTTAGTAATTTTTAGAATAACCTGGCGTATTTTATGTTTGCGATAAACAAAATTACGATAACTTCTTTGATAAAATATTGCGAAATCATTGCCCAGAACCACTTTTTCCGTTGTAAATACGTTTAAGCTGTATATTTACCATAGCACATACCTTGAAGAAAATCAATGAGTGTGACTATAAATTTATTCCACCCACTTGCGTAAAATGGGAAAATAACCGTTTACGTGCGAAAGGTGCCGATACTGAACTGCTAATTTGTCTGCAGAAAGATTTCTGTGCTGCTGTGAGAACGTTTGTAGGAGATTGTCAGAGCAGCCTATTTGCAAAGTCTAACAACTGGCGTTGATTTTTATCATGTGTCAAATTTAAAAATAAATATTTCATGTAGGCTTACAAAGTTTGCTCCGAGAACATGTAAATTAGTAGTGTTTGTCGTTTATCGAAAATATTTGATGAATAAACTAAGGGGCCTACCTTCTAAGCTCTAACGACATTGTATGAAGGTTATATTATGCCGCGACATAGTGCCTGCATTCAAAAAACGCGCCCATCACCACGCGCATAGGGACATACATGCGCGCCGTCTAGTGTTGCGCAGAGACGATGATGATAGCACGAGAACCCAGCTGTCCCCTGCTGATGTGCGCCACGCGCTTGGGACTCTTCTTGAAGAAGTAGAAGAAAAAGACGTCTTTGGTGTTCTGCTGTAACGTGCTACGACCATAGTCCCTTTGAGTTGTGGGCACAGGTTCGCCCTTTAATAAATATGTTTTATTACACCCCGAGTTCTTCAACATCGTTAGAAGATGACGTGCAATATTTGTATTATGTGCAGAAGGTACTCATGAAGTAGACAATCAAAGTGAATAAAATACCTAAAACTTCTTTTCGATATGTTTTACATGCTCGATTTGGTTTTAGAACAGATAATTTACACTTTGAACCTCAGATATCATTAGGACATCCTTCCTAAGCACTTTCATAAGCGCCGTCTGAAAGAATGGGCCACACCTATGTTGAGCCTACGTGCAGCTTCGCAATGAAAAGACTCCGACGTACACAGAAAAGGTAGTTCGCCTGTTCTGTCATGCAGATTTCGGTAGGGCCTATGAGGAGATGTCCCGCATTTTATGCCGAGTGTCAAAGAACTTTTTAGTGGACTGATAACAAACGCGCGGAGAGCGTCACTGAATATGCTTCGAAGCCTTCTACAATTGCAAATGTGCTCGAGGTGCAAATTGCGGAATGCAACCGCCGTTTATTGACGTAAACTAGACGGATGCTCAGCGACGGAAATCGCAGACATGCGTGAAACGATGAGCGATCCTACAAAAAAGCAGTGAAAGTTTCCACTTTCATCGCAATTTTAGGGGATCATCACTGGCGTCGTGCTTCAGGAGACCGAGAAATAACTGGTCGTGACTCACCTAGTATAGTTACAGCCTCAAGTTATTAGTTACGCTGGGGCAGTCTGCTGTACCAATCTTCGTCCATTAGCCCATGCCAATATGCCACATCATTACGGTTTCATCGCTAGAAACTGCCGCTGGCACAGACGCCCTACTGCCCTTCTGTGAACCAGTGCTACGCCACAAGAAAGGTCAACGTTCGGTGGGGCTTTCACCACTCCCCGCTATCAGTGCGGAGGATCGGCCCATATCAATTGAGATTACCTAAATTGCTTTATGGAAATAGGCGGCTTCGTCCTCCCTGCGCTCTGTACCAAACAAGTTTAAAAGCCCCGCGACAGCGCTGACTGTCTTGCAAGAGGGTAGCGAACACAGTGACGTCCCGATAGCTTCCGCAAGGCTTCTCGTCGTAGTGAAGCAGTGGAAGCTCTATGGGGCCGATTCACAAGTTCACAAGAGCTTAGCCGAAAATTGAAGTGCAGCCACTTAGGGAGGTGTGAGTTTGCCGTACGACAAAATACCGAAAATACTGAGTCGTCGCCAACAACAAGCCGGCAGTCATTACTAGAAACTGGATTATGGCAAATGCGTCTTTGTTTCTTGCGCTAATATCACGCCGCTTTGATTTATGAGCATGGATAAAAGATTGAGAATAGCTCTTACAGCGTTTTTATAGTGCCTCGATATAAATGCCTATTTTGGACATTTATGCCTAAATGTCTATATGAACCAATAAACACCTGCTTTTAAAATCAATATATATGAACGCTATTTAATATCACGGCATTTGCTTTCGGGTACAGCTTGAGACCGGTATTTATGTCAGCAGGAAAAATTGAGCTTTTGGAACTCTATGATGCCCAACCTATACTACATTTCATAGGTTACTTTCAGCACTGTGAAGGCTACAAGATCTACTAGCCAATAAGAAGGCCGATTAGCCTCTACACATGTATTCCTTCACTTCGCGCGCGTTGTCTTTTTGGCACTTCCCAGGCGTGTGCTCACATGTGTAGGGAACAAGACGTGCATCTATGCAGCCGCAAGACGATCGAGATCCAATTCAAAATCACGAAGTGCTATCAGACGAAAGCAGAATGTAGATAAAAAAATTTCCACGTTGTTAGAATGTTCTGTCTGTTATTTACTCCTTGAACGGTGCTTCACTAGGTCAAAGGAGAAATTTTACTTCGACACTGGAAATTGTTGATTGCCCAGTGTTCAGCTTAGCATACCTAAAATTTTGAATTGCTTCATTACAAGCCGCAAAAGTATGATGAAACAAGGTGAGCTTGAAACCTTTGATCATATTTCAGTGTAGCCTTCGCAACCTAAATTGCTTCTCTGTCCTCTTTGCTATCGGGGAAACTCGGAGCCGGAAGGTCAGACGACGCAGTCACGTCAATACGTGATGGGCACGCAAGGCTACATTTGCATGACCTGCCCAGGCCAGGTCATGCACGCAAGCAGTGCTGTGTCGTTTCGACGTCCTCTGTACTTTACTGCCCGTTTCTGTGGGGTGGATTGCTTCTAAAATGCTTTTGTGTGTGCACGTTGGGAGAGTGTGGCATGGATACTATATCCTTAACGCAATACATGGTGTCGCACAACTGGAAAATCTCTAAGGAATTATGTGCGGCAAACACGCTAAGTGTTGTGAACACTGGCACTAAAACAATGTGACCATGGCCAGTACACCAATGCAGCTAAATGAAGGCAGTCTATGGTATCCTATATCTCACTTGTTCCGAAGTTAAAAATCATAACGCGCATAGATTTCGTTGTATGTTTTATTATTTCTGTCAACCCTCACACTCTTATTATAGCAACTAATTGCACAAAATTACACTGATCGCCTCCAATCATTGACGCAGTACCATGTACACATTGTGGTACGCAGGACCATCCTTTGTTGTATACGTCTCCTCCTCCAATGCTGGTTGCGCACCCGTGAGATGAAAATTAGGTGGCGTTCAGCCTGACATTTCGCTGCTTTCCTGGGCGTGTAGCACTGTAAATCTTAGAAGGTGACATTTTGAATGCCCAGTGCATGCACTCCACTTCCCTGTTTGAATTTCTCGAACCTAGTGAAGGCCCTTTAGGGTGCTTACAGGCAGAAGAGAAATACACGTTGTGCTCTTAGACCAAGTTATTACAAGGAAAAGAGACCCTTCTGGCCTATTAGTGCTCTGGCTATTTGCTCGTGTCTCGCCCTTCTAAGTGATTGCGGAAAGAAACCAAAGAGCGTGCTTATTCGACGGTGAATACATACGTCAGCATGCACTAGAAAGGAAGAGACCATATTCTGCAAACCCTGCGAAAAAAGTGAATATCTATGCTAAAGCATTAGAGCCTTTGTAATGTCGTAGACTAAAGCATTTATGTTTCCTTTCTGGTCTCAGTCTCAGATTCGACACGTATTTCATCAAAACTTTTATTTTGGCGAAGTTTATTGTGCCCATATCTACGATTTTGCGGGCCTGAAATAGTGTTTTTACCGCCTGCTTTTGGCGCTTAAAACCCGGTTTATGTGTGCCTATATATTGAGCACCTTGTCATCAGGCACCAGGGCGCCTTATATCAGGCTAAACATTCTCGAGAGCACTTCATCAATGAAAGATAACCTGATGTCACGACTTAGCAGACTGCGAGTATGTGGAAGTGGTACTTATTTAAGGCCAATAAATAAAAATAACTAAACAAATAGAGTAAAAAGAGCAAGAATGAAGAAGGAAATAAACAAGCAGAGAAAGTAAAGCAGTGCTTCTGGCATGCATACGACCCCATATGTTTGATTGAAGGGTTCCTGTATTTGCATTGCACACTCACTTATCGGCCACTGATACGATCATACTGTGCTCTTCAGTTTACTTTTGTAAATTTACATATTACGCTAGATTTGATTGATTGATTGATTTGTGGGGTTTAACGTCCCAAAACCACCATATGATTATGAGAGACGCCGTAGTGGAGGACTCCGGAAATTTTGACCACCTGGGGTTCTTTAACGTGCACCCAAATCTGAGTACACGGGCCTACAACATTTCCGCCTCCATCGGAAATGCAGCCGCCGCAGCCGGGAATCGAATTTGCACGTGTTTCAACAGTTCTGAGTTTTCTTTTTAAGTTTTCTTCGGTGAATAATTTTTTTGAAGCTGCACTCACATATTTAGCCAGAATGGTTATTCAAAGCTTACTCTTAAATTGTGAAAAGCCTATTATAAATGAAGCAAACCACGTTTCCAAGTGCTTCATTTTTTCGGTTAGACACTAGACACAATATTACTGATATATAACAGCCCAATTGTTTCGAGAAAAGTATAAAGAATGTCATTCAAACAAGCAATTGTGATGTAAGTCTGAGGAAAGAGAAGTGGAGAAAAACGGAACTTACTAGGCTGTTCGGGCACACTTGCGTGCGTCAAGCAGGTTGACAAAAGAAGCAGCAGTACTTGCAATGAGAATTTCATTTTCGTAGGCTTATTTTCTTGACAGTTCTTTCGAAGAGTAATATTACCCTGCAAGATGAATGATGTCATTTAAAGATGGTTTGGAGGATAATTAGTTGTAACACTCTGAGTTTTATGAGTTGGGGCAGTGATGAGAATATGAGCTTTTGCCTTTCATTTTTCACAAAATCAATAGTACCCTTTTTCAAACTTCCTCTTCACGCTTCACACATTACTGTGCTGCAGAGTGGATATTATTTTAATAAAGGACAAAGAGGACTGAGTTTTTTACCCCCCGCTATAATCAACAAGCGAAATACATTGTGTAATGCGCTCTCGTCTTTGAAAAAGCTAGAATTTCAGGAATCTGGGTTTCGAATTGTTGAGTAATTACGCTGTGCAAATGACACAATGAAAGCAGCTTATTTGTTTCTATATATATCTGGAGTAATTTTGCATAAATATATCAAATTACCACTGATTACTTACTTTACTATGACATGTCAGGGCTTCCGTTGTTAAAGACAATTACTGGAATGTACATGCAGTATTATCGCTAGTAGACTATGCGAAGATATTTTTCGGCTCACTTTTAAGGTATATCGTGAATATTTGATGTGAGCAACCATAGCAGTCTGGTTGAAAAGACATGTAGAATCACCTTTAATTTTTTTTCGTTCATCAGTATTATGGCAACTTCGCACAAATGAGGCCGAACCTGAAGAGTGCCGCTGCATTCCCTTCCTCCTTTTTTTTAAATTCTGCCAGTATTCTGGTTGACACTGAAGTCAACCCCATGACGCTCGAAGTACAAAATACGCCATTTGATGATAATAAACGCTCTCGCATCAAAGTCTTTCCCTTTTACGAAATATGCATTCACAGTACAACGTCGGCAGGCGTGTCACTCGAGCCTGTTCTCTTTTAGCGCAAGCTGACACTCACGCGTCAGTTTAATGCTTTGGTGATGCTGCCCAGTGGGGAATTTGCGCTCACTTTTCAGTACTATCGGTAGATAATAAGGGTCAGATTTTATATTCAGCGGTGGTTCGAACCGCTTCTGCTTACAAAGCAGAACAGATGGCCATTGCACTAGCTCTCCTTGATCCACTAAAGACTTATATTTATACGGACTCTAAATCTGCGGCTAGGGGCTTGGCTTCAAGTTTCATGTGCAAGGAAGTTTTTAGAACTCTCAGTCACAAGGAACTCACCCACCACACTATTATTTGGTTCCCCGCTGACCTTGACTTGAAGGTCGGGGGCCTTCCCAATGTCGACGAGCTAGCGCACTCCAAGGCGCGAGGCCTAGCTTACCGCGCCAGGACTTGAGCTTCTCAGACAGATGAATCAGCCCCAACCTTCATTTTAGGGACATTTAGACTACCTTCAACGAGATCACGAAGTACTATCAATCAGGCCATGGGTCCTTTCCATTGCCACACAAGAAGTTGTCTAGGCCACAAGCAATCTCTCTTGGCATGCTTCAGATGGGAACATACCCTAGCCTCGTAACATACAGTCATTATTCCTATATTTCAGAACTCTGTCCTGAATGCCACAATCGCAGTGATTTTAACCAAATGCTCTGGAGGTGCCGCTCTTTACAAATAAAAAGTGAACAATGTCCTGAAAATTTTTTTCTATAAATGCTCACGAGACCAGTTCCAGTACAACAAGTCAAGGCTATCCAGAAGGCCCACGATGCGGCGGTGAGGCTAGGCCACCCCGTTCCTACGTGAAAGCGGCCCACGATCCTACCCCTATAGAACGGGGGTGGAATCCTTCAGGACCCCAATAATGTTTTTCATTCATCCATCCTGTAGTTACACGTGATACAGTAAACCTGTTTTAAGGGGTCGTAAACTCTGTCAGAACCCCAGAAAACTGTCAGTATCATGAAAGGGTCTCTGCCAAAAAACATGGGCTATAGCCACCGCTACGTTATTGCTTGTGTAG
This sequence comes from Rhipicephalus annulatus, assembly GCA_013436015.1. NCBI lineage: Eukaryota > Metazoa > Arthropoda > Arachnida > Ixodida > Ixodidae > Rhipicephalus > Rhipicephalus annulatus. The sequence continues at coordinate 40,144 of WOVY01011349.1, read as the reverse complement.
AGAGGAAGAAGATTATGTACCGCGGTGGGTTACGCTTTTAGCGAGAGGAGCCAACACCACCTAGACTATTGACAAGGCCCCTCCAGGAAGAGCGTGACGTCACGCTAGTTGCCCACCTGCACCCTGGCTGTCGTCGCCACTCGTTCTTGTTATATCCGCTGTGGGCACTTATTGAAAGCCGGTGTTTTTTTTTGTTCTTTTTTGTTCCGGCGCGGTCTGCATTTGTTTACACCTGCTTTTTACACTTTAGTGATCAAACTGTAATAGTCAGAAATGCATTTCTATAAGTGGTTTTATTAGGACGAAAGGCTAAAACCATCATACCTCATTTCTTGTTCAAGGTTGTGATTTTTCTGTCAGCTGCCTTTTTTGTGCGGTGCTTTGCCAGTTGTCATTTCGAAGTCTACAAAAGTTGTTCAGAGCGACATTTGTTGCAACACGCACTACATGCCGTACGATAGTCTCAGAGGTATGGCCATTTTCAAAGTCTCTAGCTCAACATCTCCTAGCAGTGATGTGGTAATAGAGCTTACAATGCTACGTTGGTTGTTCGACGCGAGGAACGCCTTTGCATTTTCTCCCTTGGTGAGCTTTTCGACAACAAGCATTGTCAACAGCACCATGTGCACAGTACATGGCTGCGGAAACTTTAAGCTTCCTCTTGACAAGTTGTCAATCATTGTGTTACCTTCCACATCTATGTTCCTGCTCTCCAGGACGAGCACGCTGCTGCAAAATGCGCATGACAGCTTCTTGAGAGCTGAATAGCACAATATCCAGCGATATAAGCAACGCCTCCATGTCATGCTTTGGGTTGGAAATTTCATCATTTGAGATGTGAACAGAGAAGTTATGTTGCGATACTTCTGTGTCACTTTCGCTGCTGATGTCTGGCTGCGGAAGCATCAGCAGCTTTTGCAGAAAATTTTCTTTTCAGACTCAGAAGCTGCCTCACGGAAACATGATATTGTGCACCAGCAAGCTGACGGTAGCGACCGAAGCGATCTTCAAGAGTGTCAGTTTTCAATTTTCCTAGCAAGACATACTTGAACTTCAGTTCTTCTAAACAGTACCGCGACAGCTCAACAAGGGAGTAGCAAGTGAGTCTCAACGCAGAATGTGTTTCCCTTGTCAAGCAGCCACGGCTCATGTTGACGCTGCTCCAAGCATCCAGCTAGTCTACCGTGCCACTAAGGAAAACCAGCTGTTGATCCACCGTAGAATTACACTGGATTTTGAAGGGTGTCGTTTCAGTCGGCGACCTTTCGAAGGGGTCTTCACGCTGACAATTTTCCACCACGCCGATATGATGTTTATGAATAGAGCTGTTGAACTGGCACATGTTGTTTCAAGGGCATCGCCACTCGTCCCAAGTGCGTTTGATACAAACGAATTAATGACATTTAACACCAACACAACGTTTTGTCTCTCCATAGGTGTTGGATTGATTGCCTTGGAATTTAGCTTGTAGCCAAGCTTGAGAAGCGATGTCTGCTCCAGTGCATACAGCTGCCGTACGGCTTCAAATGATGCTGCTTTCATTCTGGGCGGCCCATTCGGCAATATTTCTGACAGGCTCAGTTCAGGAAAGTAAAAGCATATTCCGTCGTTTTTTATTTATACAGTTGTTCCTGATGCATTTCAGTATGTGCACAGGGTCTACGACAGAAAACAGAGGCTGATTGTTGTCGGCTGGATGAGGATATACAATGCTTACTTCCTGTTTTTCTGAGAAAACGACATCATTTTCCGGTTTAGGGAATTGTTGTCGGTAATTACAGCAATGACCCTGAGGCCCATATATTCCACTTCTAAAATTACTTTCTTGCAGAACTCATGTAGAATTTCGGCGGTCATTTCAGCAACAGGAAGAATGTGAAGCACATCTTTGTTTGATGACAAGAGCGACTGAAGCATGAAAACATGAGCGGTTGTGGCTGCCTCTTCGGATTGGCTGCAGATCCAACTATGCTGCCCCCTTTATAATCGAAGTATGGCTTGATATGAATTTCATCAACCATTAGCGTCACCGTCTTTTCGTGCGGCTGTATGCACTTCACTATTTCTCGAATGTAGGAGAGGAAGTTCGCTTCGTTTTGCTCCTTCAGTGGATCGCCTTCATACTTGGAACAAACGCGGCGCAGGGTTGAAGGAGAGGGTAAAGTCAACGTCGACACTGATCTGGCAAAGCTATAGGTGCGCGGAGATATGGAGTGCAGGATGCTAGAAAACACTAATGTTTCAGCACTGTAGCGACGAATGGGGGGCAGCGAGTGCGAGAGCTATTTGCTCATTTAGCAAACAAAGCACTGTGTTCTTCGGCCATGTCACTGTCTTGGGACAGTTCATTCAATAAGGAGCCGACATGCTGCAACACTGACGCTGTTTTCGACGGACTTGCAACTTCAGGCGTCTCAGTCATGTGGTTTTCCAACTGCTGGAGCAGTGAGGACAACGTCCGGATGTCGCACACTGTGTCTGGAACTGCGCGTTCGCAAGGTAATGAAACCAGCTTGATCATACTTGCTGAGACTGCAAGTGAGAGATCAGCAAGCACAGTGACGGAAAACCTCACGTGCGGTGAAGGATTATCTTCGATGCGGAAAAACATCACACAACGATCGTTGGCCTTGATGGTCCAGAAATCATTACTGCATACAGCAGAAAGCTTGCCTCTTAAGTGTTCGAAAGAGGACACAGCATTTCTCTCCTCTTCGCTTTTTTTGCGCATATAGAGTCCTTAATCGCTTTGCTCAAGGCCTCGTCTTCCATTCGAGCTCGTTTTGAGACAGGAGATTCTCGACGATTGCGATTCGTGCTCAGGTAGGACGGACAGTTTGTAAACACCGTTGGTACAGCATCTGACACTAGGCGCACCCTCTCGCTGTCGACTGTCAATGTCCGTCCCGACGCTGCGTCGAAATGTGACAGCTTTGTGATGATATCAGCCTCGAGGAAGTGGAGTTCACAGACCTGCGCCAAGCATAACAGTGACTTCATTACTTTCATACGAAACGGGCTAATGGGAACTTTGACACGAGCCTGAGTATTTCTGTTCTATTTTACCGCACTGCCCTACCTGAAGCGCGACAAAACTACCATCACCACTCACGATACTCGCTCCGTTCAACAGTAACAGAGCCAGAACGCCAGTAAAGCGATAGAGCCGGTAAGACATAAAACTTCAGCAGTTTCTCACCTTGGAGTGTACGCTTAGTGTAAAATCCTTTCGCGGAATGGCTTTTATCCAAGACTTCTTCCGAGCTTCATCTTTGGGGAATGCGAAAACACGCACTTTGGGACCACTGTCATAATTGCCGCGGCACCCGGGAACACAACAACGTCCCATGTCGCACTGATCGATGTGTAATCACATACTCACAAATACAACACCAATACAATAGGACACATGGGAATGGACGAAGACTCAGAGCAGTGCGATGCAGCACCAAGCCTAACGCAGTCTAACCAGCGAAGCAGGTAGCGATGAAAGGCAAACCTGTCGTGGCTTGTCCGCCGTTCGGGGTAAAAAAGTGCGCGGGGTGACCAACACCACCACCTGAGCGACGCGTCTGCGGCCACTGGACAGTCGGTGATACGCCCGGGGAGGGGTTGAGGCTGCCACCCAGGATCCGGCGAAGGACGACTCTTGCGACGCGTCTCACGAACAAGTAGAAGATGCGTTTAATTGACATATTTGCAAGAGAAGTACATTGCCACGAGTGTACAGACGCGCCTTTCCATCACAAGGGCCCAGAGTGCACTCGAGACGAGCGGGCCAGCGAAGTCCAGGGAGAGAGCACAGCCATAGAGAAATAAAGAAAAAGTTACTCTATGGCACAGCGCACTCCCGACACGCTCCTTTTATTGCCGTCTGTGCACGCGCTAGACGCCGACTGTGTGTCCCAGCGACGCTGATGTGCATTTCCTGCGGCGCACACAGACGCCTCCCGCATTCCTGCAGGACGCGGACAGCGTTTGACCGTTACGCCGATGAGCGACCCTTGCAAGCCACCTCCTTGCTGTGCCGGGCATAACATCGGACAACTAGCGTGACGTATGCCGTCTAGAGAGAGGGGTATGAACGGGCTGTAGCGCCTCAATGCGCTGCTCGTCAAAGAAGAAGAAGTTGGCGTTTGGGCCGCGCGGCGGGTGCAGCGTGATAATAAAAAAATCAGTTCGAAAACTGAACGCTGTCAGGGCTGGATCTTTCCCGTGTTAGCTCCGACAGTTAATGGTGACCCGATAAAGAACACACAGCCTTGATCATCCCCCATGGATTCCGCCGGCTCTGCCACCAATACTACCGGTCCTGACGCCCAAGAAGACGCCAGACCTAGTGGTGCTGCAGTCACTGTGATTCAACATTCCAATCTGCCACCATTTTGGCCCAACAGCCCCAGCACATGGTTTCTGCAGGTCGAGGCGCACTTCCGTCTACGGCAAATCACCAGCCAACAGACCAGGCACTGGCATCTGGTATCCTGCTTACCTGCGGACGTAGCCGATGACTTAGCTGATAATGTCACGGGGTCGTGACGTGGCCGAAGACAGGAAACCTCGTGTCGGGATTTAACTGTTTATTTGGGTGAACCTGTGCCCGGTAAAGGGAAAGTCTAATTGCAGCAGCAGTCTTGCACAGATAGCAGTCTCGGACTGATAGCGGCGAACGCAGCGTCAGCCTTCGATCAACAACTGACAAGCGGCGAAGCGCGTCGGCATTTATACTCTTGCCGTCGAATGTTCTAGCGTTATCGCTGGCGCTGGCGTAGGTTCCAGAACAATCTGTACCATTCGCGCAGTGGGCGTGATCTTATCGAAATGATCTACTACAGTCCGGATCCTTCTCGAAAACTGCAGGCGCGGTTTGCGCTGAGAATCGTGTGGTGTTTTGGGACGATAACAAAAACTTGGGAAATGGAACGTGGCATTGCCCCACTCTGAAAAAAAGGCATCGTCCCGATGCTTTAACTAAAGATGAAAGTACAATAATAATGCAAGAAAGTACAATGAATAAATTACGATACAACAATAATACAAAAAACACTGGTTCAGTTTGTTAACGCGCATGAAACGGCTTGTGGCACGCGACATGTACGACTTCAGGTCGCGATCGGCGTTTTTGAGAGTTCGTGATGCCGTCGGGGACAACCTCGTAATCAAGTGGGCCGAGACGTCGAACCACCCTGTACGGTGCGAAGTACCGTCGCAGAAGCTTTTCACTTAGCCCCCGTCGGCGTATCGGCGTCCATACCCAAACACGTTCACCGGGCTGGTATTCCACGAAGCGTCGTCGAAGGTTGTAACGGTGGCTGTCGGTCGTCTGTTCATTCTTGATACGGAGACGCGCAAGTTTTTCGGGCTTCTTCGGCGCGTTGAAGGTACTCACTCACATCGAGGTTTTCTTCGTCGGTGACGTTGGGTAACATGGCATCGAGCGTCGTTGCCGGGCTCCTTCCGTAGACCATTTGTATGGAGATATCTGCGTCGTCTCCTGCACCGCCGTGTTGTATGCGAAGGTCACATACGGAAGAATGGCGTCCCACGTCTTGTGTTCGACATCGACGTACATTGACAGCATGTCGGCGATCGTCTTGTTAAGCCGCTCGGTGAGGCCGTTGGTCTGTGGGTGGTACGCTGTCGTCCGGCGGTGGTTTGTTTGGCTGTATGCCAAGATTGCTTGAGTTAAGTCGGCAGTGAATGCCGTTCCTCTGTCGGTGATAAGGACCTCCGGGGCGCCATGACGTAGGACGATATTTTCGATAAAGAATTTAGCTACCTCGGATGCACTGCCTTTTGGCAGGGCTTTTGTCTCGGCGTAGCGGGTGAGGTAGTCGGTAGCTACCACGATCCACTTGTTTCCAAAAGCCGACGTCGGGAACGGCCCCAGTAGGTCCATACCGATCTGCTGGAAAGGTCGGCAAGGTGGATCAATTGGCTGCAGAAGTCCCGCTGGCCTTGTCGGCGGTGTCTTGCGTCGCTGACAGTCCCGGCATGTTTTCACATAACGAGTGACGTCGGCGGTAAGGCGTGGCCAGTAGTACCTTTCTTGTATCCTCGCGAGCGTGCGAGAAACACCGAGGTGCCCTGCCGTAGGGTTGTCGTGAAGGGCCTGCAGGAGCTCTGGTCGCAGAGCTGAAGGCACCACAAGGAGGTACTTAGCTCGAAGCGGTGAAAAGTTTTCTTTTGTAGAAGACCGTTTCGTAGAAAGAACGACGCAAGTGCGCGCTTGAATACCTTCGGGACTTCGGCGGTCCTGCCTTCGAGGTATTCTATTAGGGCCTTAAGTTCCGGGTCGGCCCTCTGTCGTTCAGCGAAGTCGTCGGTAGTTATCGTTCCTAAGAAGTAGTCGTCATCCGGGTCGTCGGGTAGCGGTTGGTCGACAGGCGCACGAGAGAGACAGTCGGCGTCGGAGTGTTTTTTGCCGGACTTGTAAATGACAGTAATGTCATATTCTTGAAGTCTCAGGCTCCATCGTGCGAGGCGACCTGAGGGGTCCTTCAGGGTGGCTAGCCAACACAATGCGTGGTGGTCGCTCACAACTTTGAAGGGCCTGCCGTAGAGGTAGGGGCGAAATTTCGACGTAGCCCAGATGATGGCGAGGCACTCCTTTTCTGTTGTGGAATAATTTGCTTTTGCTTTTGATAGCGATCGGCTGGCGTAACTAATACCCTTTCAAGTCCGTCAGCTTTCTGCACAAGAACGGCACCAAGACCTACGCTGCTTGCGTCAGTATGTATTTCTGTCTCGGCGAATTCGTCAAAATGGGCAAGTAACGGAGGCGTCTGGAGGCGATGTTTAAGCTCCTGGAAAGCGTGTTCCGGCGGCGTTTCCCACTTAAACTCCACGTCGGCCTTGGTAAGGTTAGTGAGAGGATCGGCGATGCGGGCGAAGTTTCTCACGAACCGCCTATAATAGGCACACAGGTCCAAAAATCGGCGCACGGCTTTCTTGTCAGTGGGCGGCGGGAAGTCGGCAATGGCGGCTGTTTTCCGTGGATCGGGACGAACTCCAGACTTGCTGATAACGTGCCCCAGAAACAAGAGCTCCTCATACGCAAATCTGAACTTTTCTGGCTTCAGTGTGAGTCCGGAAGTCTTGATTGCTTGAAGTACAGCTTCAAGGCGCCGAAGATGCTCGTCGAAACTCGAGGAAAACACGACGACGTCGTCCAAGTACACAAGGCAAGTCTGCCATTTCAATCCTGCCAGTACTGTATCCATAACGCGTTGAAACGTTGCAGGCGCTGAGCAAAGGCCGAAGGGCATCACCTTAAACTCGAAGAGGCCGTCCGGTGTTATAAACGCCGTCTTTTCTCGGTTTCTTTCGTCGACTTCGATTTGCCAATAGCCAGTCTTGAGGTCCATTGACGAAAAGTACTTGGCGTTATGGAGCCGATCAAGTGCGTCGTCTATTCGTGGGAGGGGATACACGTCCTTTTTTGTGATTTTGTTCAGGCGGCGATAATCGACGCAGAAACGTAGGGTCCCATCCTTTTTCTTCACTAAGACCACGGGGGATGCCCATGGACTCTTGGACGGCTGGATAATGTCATCCCGCAGCATTTCATCAACTTGTCTCTTCATGGCCTCACGTTATCGCGTCGAAACCCTGTACGGACTCTGACGGAGTGGTCTGCATTTTCTTCGGTTATGATGCGATGTTTCGTGATTGGGGTCTGCCGAATTTTTGATGACGACGAAAAGCAATCTTCGTATTGCAGGAGCAGGGCCTTGACCTGTTCTTGCTTATCGTTCGGAAGTCTTGGATTGACGTCGAAAGCTATGGGAGGGGCTTGGTTCCTCTGAGCCGGTTCCGCAGAATCGGCGAGGGCGAAAGCACTGGTGGCTGCGACAATTTCTTCGATGTATGCGACCGTTGTTCCTTCGTTCACATGTTTGTACACATTGCTGAAATTCGTGAGTATAACCGTTGCTTTGCCTCCCCGCAGCTCTGCAATTCCTCTTGCGACGCAAATATTTCGGGTGACCAACAGATGCTGACTGCCTTCAACGACGCCTTCCAAGTCAGGAGATTTAGGAGCGCCGACTGAAATAATGACGCTTGAGCGAGGCGGAATGGTGACTTGTTCTTCCAGCACATTCAAGGCATGGTGTTCTGACGGCGTGCGGGCGGCGGTAGTGCTTCTTCTGTGGATATTGTTATCGACTTTGTTTTTAGGTCGATGACAGCACCATGGAGGCATAAGAAGTCCATGCCAAGGATGACATCTCTCGAGCAACGCTGTAGGACTACGAAGTCTGTAGGATAAATACGGCCGTTAATGGTGACTCTCGCTGTGCAGATTCCTGCAGGCGTTACGAGATGGCCTCCGGCTGTGTGGATTTCAGGGCCTTTCCAAGCTGTCCTTTGATTGATATGTGAAGTTTAACGTCCCGAAGCCACTATATGATTATGAGAGGACGCCGTAGTGGAGGGCTCAGGAAATTTAGACCACCTGTCCAAGCTGTCCTAATTTTCTTTAACTTTGCGGCGAACGACCCACTGATGACAGAATAGTCGGCCCCAGTATCGACGAGAGCGGTCACACTGTGGCCGTCGATAAGAACGTCGAGGTCGCTAGTTCGCCGTCTCGCATTACAGTTAGGGCGTGGCGTCGGGTCACGGCTGCGTCGGCTTGTTCCGCTGCTTCTATGTTGCGTCGTCAGGCTACCTTCGGTAAGTGAGATTTCGCCGTCAGGGCTTTGCCTGGGTGGTGTTGTGTTCGGAAAGCTCCGTCGCGGCGTCGTCGTCGTCGGAGGATCTTCGGTAGTTCGTCGCACAGCAACCGCACCTCCACCGGTTGCTGCCCTTAGTTTCCCGTATACGGGCTAGGAGACCGGCCCCGCGTTGGGCCAGAGTACTGCCGGTGGTGCGGTGACGTGCGGCGGCTGGGCGACGGCGAACGCGAAGGGCTTCGTGGTGTCCACGGAGTTCCTGTCAGGTAGTCGGCGATGTCACGTGGTCGTTCTCCTGGCTGTGGACGCGGTGCATTGACGGCGAAGCCACGCAGTCCCATCTGTCGGTACTGGCAACGGCGATATGTGTGTCCAGCCTCGCCGCAGTGGTAGCAGAGCGGGCGATGGTCAGGGGTGCGCCAGACGTCAGTCTTCCTCGGTGCACTGTGCTGGCCCGCTGGGGAACGGTAGGACGTCGGTGGGGGTGGCGGCGGCGGTGGCGTCTGGCGACGGAAGTGCGACGGGGCGGCGTTTTGGCGTGGACGGGGAGGAGCGTTGTGGCGCAGTGCAGCGGCGTAGTTCATAGCTTCCGGCTCGGGCAGCGGTGCGTGGGGAATTTGAAGTGATTGCCGGACTTCTTCTCGCACAATGTCCGCGATCGAATCCACTTGAGGCTGCGCCGAAGGCAACAGTTTGCGCAGCTCTTCCCGCACGATCGCTCGGATCGTTTCACGCAGGTCGTCGGAGTCACTGGCTTGAGCAGCAGCGCATTCTAGAGTCAGGCGACGATTATACTGTCTGGTGCGCATGTCCAGAGTTTTTTGGATGGTGGTCGCCTCGGATAGAAATTCTAGGACGGTGTTCGGTGGATTCCTAATTAGTCCCGCGAAGAGCTCCTGTTTGACACTTCGCATGAGGAAACGAACTTTCTTTTCCTCAGGCATGTCTGGGTCAGCGTGACGGAACAGGCGGGTCATCTCCTCTGTGAAAATTGCAACCTTTTCATTTGGTAGCTGAACCCGGGTCTCTAGTTGAGCAGCGGCCCTTTCTTTGTGAGCAACGCTCGCGAACGTTTGCAGAAATGCGCCGCTGAAGACATCCCACGTTCGGAGCGTGGACTCACGATTCTCTAGTCAGGTCCTTGCGGTGTCTTCCAGGTAGAAGTACACACGACGGAGCTTTTCTTCGTGTCCCAGTGGTTGAGGGCGGCCACACGGTCGTATGTTTCTAGCCAGGATTCCGGGTCTTCGAACGATGACGCATGGAAAATTGGTGGTTCCTTGGGTTGATGCACGACCATCGTGGGCTGGGATGTGGCGGTGGCGGTTGTCATTGTCGCTGCAGTCGCAGTCATGACCTTGGTTTTCCGCGCCTTGTCTTCTAGAAGCCCGTACTCCGGTGACAGCCCTTGCTGTCGGCGGCTTGTTCGCTGCTCCTGTTTGGCGTCGGTGTCTTCTCCACGACGTGGACTGGGTTCCCGGCTTGACGGGGGCGTCCGGTACATGAACGAAGCAGCACCTCCACCAGATGTCACGGGGTCGTGACGTGGCCGAAGACAGGAAACCTCGTGTCGGGATTTAACTGTTTATTTGGGCGAACCTGTGCCCGGTAAAGGGAAAGTCTAATTACAGCAGCAGTCTTGCACAGATAGCAGTCTCGGACTGATAGCGGCGAACGCAGCGTCAGCCTTCGATCAACAACAACTGACAAGCGGCGAAGCGCGTCGGCATTTATACTCTTGCTGTCGAATGTTCTAGCGTTATCGCTGGCGCTGGCGTAGGTTCCAGAACAATCTGTTCCATTCACGCAGTGGGCGTGATCTTATCGAAATGATCTACTACAGTCCGGATCCTTCTCGAAAACTGCAGGCGCGGTTTGCGCTGAGAATCGTGTGGTGTTTTGGGACGATAACAAGAACTTGGGAAATGGAACGTGGCAATATTTTAGCGTCGCCCCACCCGAGCCATTCCTACAACACGTTGAAGGCAGCTATCATTTGCCGCAAGTCTGAGTCCGAACACAGCAGACTCCAACAGCTCATCATGGCTACAGAGCTCGGTGACCGTCACCGATCACAGCTCCTGCGACGCATGCGCCAGCTCCATGGCGGCCCCTCCGCCCCTCAAGAGGAGAAGCTGTTACGTGAGTTGTTCCTCCAGCGCTTACCGCAGAGCATGGTCCTGGCCCTCGTAGCTGCAGGAGATGTCCCACTAGACACACTTGCTGAAACGGCTGACCGAGTGGTGTCCCTCGGCCCTTCGTGCCTTCAGCTTTTCATCGTGCAATTTTTGATCAATTGCACAACATGAGCCATCCTGGTATTCGTGTGACCCAGAAGCTACTCACATCTCGTTTCCTTTGGCCAAGCATCAATGCTGATGTCCGACGCTGGGCGCGAACCTGCCTTGAATGCCAGCGCGGTAAAGTTCACCGTCACACTGTCAGGGCAACATCCTCGTTTCGGCCTCCAGACGCATGGTTTTCTCATGTTCATATGGACATCATCGATCCTCTTCCGTCATCGCAAGGAGCCTGTTACCTGCTGACCTGCGTGGATCGCTTCACCAGATGGCCAGAAGCGTTTCCCGTTTCAGACATTACAGCACCAACAGTTGCCAAGGCTTTCACAAACGGCTGGGGGTCGCGCTTGGGATGCCCTTCTGTCGTCACCACTGATCACAGTCGTCAGTTTCAATCGGCCCTTTTCACCGCGCTTGCCAATATCCTGGGCATTCGACACATACACACAACTGCCTACCATAATTCCGCCAATGGCATGGTCGAACGGCTTCATCGACAACTGAAAGCTGCCCTCAATGCTCACCAGCCAAGAGAACGGTGGCTCGACCACCTCCCCTTCGTACTTCTGGGCATCCGATCAGCATTGAAAATGAATCTCGGCTGCTTATCAGCCAAACTAGTCTATGGCGTTTCCCTGCGTCTTCCAGGAGAATTCTTCGAGCCATCATCGCCACCTTCCACTCACGATGCCTCCACGTACATTCGAGAGCTGCGCACCACGTTTCGGGACCTTGCCCCTGTGATTCCTGCCGACCGACACCCCAGTCTGTCTTCGTCAGCCAGGATCTGCATGACTGCAGTCACGTCTTCGTTCGGCGTGACCAAATATGGCCACCACTAACACCAGCCTATGATAGCCCATTCCGCGTACTCCATCGTACACCGGGGACGTTCACGCTGGACATTAACGGCCGTGAAGACGTCGTGGCTGCTGATCGACTGAAACCTGCGTATATCGCCGCTCTCGCGGCCGTGGGGTTTCAATCAAAAGTCTGGACGCCAACACCCAAGCATGCCCACTGGGCGACTCCTCTTGTGATGCCTACAGCTCTCGCTCTACGTGGGGGAGCCCTGTAGCACCTCAATGCGCTACTCGTCAAGGAAGAAGAAGTTGGCATTTGGGCCGCGCGGTGGGTGCAGCGCGATAATAAAAAAATCAGTTCGCAAACTGAACGCTGTCAGGGCTGGATCTTTCCCGTGTTAGCTCCGACAGGGCCTTGTGAACAGTCTAGGTGGTGTTGGAGGAGCCGAGCGCGAGCTGTGGCCCGAGAGCTGCGATTCCTGTGTCGGTTGCTACCGCCAGCTTGCCGTATCAATAGACCTGCTGTACAAGTATACTACTTACGCCAATAAACCTCGTTTCACTTGTAATTAACCTGAAAAGGAGTACAAACACAAGTAAAAACTAGTAATAGCCCAACTCGGCTACGCCACGTGGCATCAGCTACAGACAGACTGGCGGACGGACAGACATAAAGGCGGATGAATGGACGGCGAGACAAACAGATAAAGACATAGAGTGATGAACAGCAAAAAAGCAAAATAACGTGGGTCAGGTGCCAGCCCACTAGTGACACGTCACTCCAAAAGCATCGAGGTCGTCTTCTCTTGCACTGAAGATCTGTGCCGTGTGACGTCAACAGTGCTCGTGCATGCGCAGCGCGGCTCTTCTACGGGCACGGAAAACCACTTCAGCTCAGCCTGTGCAGCTACAGCTTCAAAATAGCTTGGTTGTCATATCAATCATAATCATCATCATCAACAGCAACAACAACATTACCAGCCTGACTGTGCCCAGTGCAAGACAAAGGTCTCTCTCATGTTCCATCAGTCAACTCGGTCCTGTGCTCGCTGCTGCCAATTTACACCCTAATATTTTGTAATTCAATCTACCAACCTGACGTTCTGTCTCCCCTTCACCTGCTTGCCTTCGCTGGCCATCCAGTCGGTTGTCCTTAATGACCAGCGGTTATCTTGCCTACGTGATATATGTGCTCGGCAGATGTCCATTGCTTGATTTCAATATGAGAGTCTTTTCGGTAAGGTCCCATATACCTCAGTATTCAGAATCTATAGTGCTATTTTTGTAGAGTAGAACTGTTAAAGCTGACCATTGGACTTTTGCAATATATGAAAGCTACCGTCATCATAAAACGACGCGTTGTTTAAGGACAGTAGCCTTTCTTGCGGTACTTCGATGCAAAAATTTTGGTCTGTCTATCTGTATGACTGTCTGTTTGTCTGTTTGTCGGCCCTAAACATCACGAAATGATGCCCCGAACTGCCGACACTATGCGCTGCGCCCAACAATATTGCTCAAGTTTCAGCGTCCATACTAAAGCGATTGTCAAATAAAAATTGGCCCGAATGTCCATGTTATATTGTAAATGTCGTCGAAAGACTATAGTCTTGCGTCTGAAGAGAGGGAACAAAACGTTTATTTGATGTTCTGCCCAAGAAAATCGGTGAGTGGTATTCTGCAGGCGCTGCGTTAAGAGTACCTCGATCGTGTGGCGGAGGCGAGCGAGCGCATCTAGGCACGTTAGGAGTTCCGCTGGGGGGCGAGGCAAAGCTGGTGTGCCTCGCATGGGCTCCGTATTCTACGAAGTTTTTCTGGAACCAAGACTGCTTTTTTGGTGCCAACAGTGGTCTGTCTTGAACTTCAGCAAGTTGCTGACGCTGCTGGTGAGTGCCTCAAACCCCTTCGTTCTTGAGGAGCTTTGCAAACTTCAACTCTTGCTGAGCGGGGGACTGCCGCCTGGTTAGCCTTAACGCCACCAGCACCGGCGTCGGTCTCGCGCTTCGACGCGTGTGCAGAAGTTCATTTGTCGACGCAATGGCATACACGGTGAGGGGCATGGATCTACCTGCTAAAGAATTCAACCCAGAATAATGTAGTGTAATCCTGAATGCCCGACAACGCTCACCTCGACAGCAGTCAAATGAAACTGAAGGAACGCAGTCTAGTAAAGCTGCGTCGTCTGACGAAACGCCAGCGCGCATAACGGAATCAGCAGCCAGCGTTTCCTCAAAGCTCGAAAACACAGCTGTGGCGTGTCCTTGCCTAAAACGACTGCCACGGTTACCTGTCAATGACTTAAAGATTGTTTTTCGTCCGAGTGCGGGCGTAGATGTGGCCCAATACAATGATGGAGAGTTATGAGCGGCTGTAGTCGCCAACAGCGGACTACACTCTGTCGTTGCCGATGAACATCTTGTGTGCACCAATCTGGCCAAGAATATTTTCACAGTGTACACTACTTGCGCCAACCGAGTTGCCAACTATGCAAAAATACGAGAACTCATGCTACATGGTAAAAAACTAAGATTTCATGCGTACATAGCTCCCCCGGATGGAGCACGGGCAGGTAACATCTACCACGCTTGGAATGCTGAATCACCTCAGGACTTGCTTCAAGAATTACATCGGGCGAATCCCCTTCTACCAATAGTCCAAGCAAGGTACATGGGGCGTAACTCACGCTCAGTGCTCATTCATTTCATTCGCTGAGGAGCTTCCTCCGTCCGTCAAAATGTTTGGCATCCTCTACGCCGTTTTCAAATTTCAACCGAAGGTGGAAGCGTGCCTAAACTGCAGACAAGCCGGCCACCAACGAGATGTATGTCCTTTGCCAAATCGCCTCACTAGCTCAAGCTGTGGACAGAAACACCCGGAGGACTATCCCTGCACTCCGCAGTGCGTCATCTGTGGGGGACGCTCACAAGACGGGTGACAGGGCATGCAAGCAACGCTTTCAGCGTGGCTTTAGCCGTCTCTCTCGGCCACGAGAAAGGCCGTCATAAGAGCACCAGCAGGAGCAGCCCGAGTTCCACCTCGAAAAGGAGCTTTTTCAAGCATTGACAATAGAAATCGTCGCAGCAGAAACAAGAGTTCTGGATGAAACCGTAGCAGCAGAAGTAAAATCCTGGAAAAAACCATGGCAGCAAAAGCAAAAGCCATGACGAAATGCATCACAAAGCCGCGACTTCGACCCTAAACCCGAAAAGGTGAGCTGGGCAAAGCAAGCCTCCCGCTCCTGTTGTATGCTCTCTGACGCTAAGGAAAATTTTAAAACTTAGGAGACTATCGAACAACTATTGCGAGAGAATCAAGAGTTAAAGCAACAGGGCTGCGTCTTCGCCACCCCTACGCATCTCCCCCTCCATCATAGAGCCTGATATGACAGCCGAGTCAGGGACCAGTTTTATAGGTTTACCCCCCCTCCCCCCACAGCCAGAAAAAAAGAAAAGGACAGAGCAGCCCGAGTCGTCGGAGGGTGATTTCAAAAGCACCAGTCAAAAAGTTCGGAAAGAACACCGGGAACTCAAACAAAAGGTGATTAAGGCTTTACGCAAATTGCTGAACGCTTCAATAATATAGAGAGTATTATAGACGTGTTAGTTGCTAGGCTCGAATCTCTCCCACAATCTCAACCCTCTCCAGCGCATTCGCAGCCATAACCCCTTTCTGCACCCTTGTCTCATCCTTCCCCTCTTCACTTGCATGTGGCAATGGAATTGCCGTGGATTAAGAAACAAGAGAGACAACCTCTCACTTTATATACAGTGGTCTACACAGGCCCCTGATGTCATCTCCGTACAGGAGACTTTAAAAGCTTGCAAACTCCACGGCTCTCAGGCAGTACATTCACATCCTAGCTCCCCATGGGCTACCACATATATACAGAGGAATATCTCGTTTATAGGGCATGATCTTTCCCATCTTTACAGTGACTGCCTTCTTGAACTTCCCCGCGTCGTACAGGACAACACACATTTTTATTTTGAATATTTATTTTCATTTTATAGATGGCCTCACAGCTGTTTTTGAAGCAATCGATAGGGCCATCCAAATAGCAAACTCTGCTTCCATAGTTGTAACGGCTGACGTTAATGGCCCGCACGTAGATAGGGGTTACAAAACAAACTCTCCGAAGGGTACAAGCCTTGTTCAATACATTAAGCGAAACAGGTGCACTCTAGTCACTGACTGCATGCTGCTAACACGAATTGGCAACAGTGTCAGCAGAGATACAACCCCTGACCTCACTTTCCCTAAAAACGTGCGACACGCTAACAGGACACACAGTGGGGTTAACCTCGGCAGTGAGTATTACATTCTAACAATTGCACTGTCCCTTGTCAATTTTTGTCCACAGTTTCATGTAAAACTAATTGTTGGCGGCGACGATTTGGCAAAATTTGAGACAGAATCCCAAAAAAAGAAATTCAAGACTACAAAGACTGGGCGTCTCAGCTCAAACAGGATGTAGCTCTTAGCGAAAAAGTATCCCCAGCAGCACATATCCCCGATTCAGTAGAATGCAGGCTATCCACCTATGAGAGACCTATCAGAGCTTGGAGAAGCGATGGCTCAAGCAAAAATATAATCGCACACTAAAACACAATATGGCACTTACTCTCAAGCTTGTAACTGAACACGCGGCCGAACTTTCATCGCAGTAATGGAACCAAATATGTAACCGACTTGATGGCACTCTATATATGAAGAACTCTTGGTCCCTGCTTCCACCATATGTTCAACCCATGCTTCTCGCGATGTGAAAGTAATAAGCAAATTGCAAAACTTTTCTTTGAAGTAGAAAAAACAAGGGCAAGACTTTGAAACTGCTCTTAAAACAACGTATTTCTCTGGCCCAAGGCGAGAATCGTTACCTGCCTACAATGAAGCTCCCAATCCAGACTTGGATGCACCAATCGCAGAGGCGGAAGTTTGGGCTGCCATAAGCAAACTTCGCACCCCATCCGCTTCAGGACAAGATGGAATTACTAACAAGACACTCCGAAATTCAGACTCCAAGTCAGTGGCAGCTCTTACCGATTACATTATTCAACGATGGAAGCAGGGCACGCTACCCCAGGAAAGGAAATCCGCTAAGGTGACTTTAACACCCAAACATAATAGGCCGTTAGAGCTTAATAATTTGAGACCGATCACTCTTACCTCATGTACAGGAAAACTGATGGAGCATGCAATTCTCAATCGTCTTAATCGCTACTTGGAACAAGAAAAACTCTTTCCCTCCACCGTGTACGGCTTCCGAGCGGGACTCTCAACACAGGATGCCATGCTGCAGCTTAAGTTGGACGTGCTAAATCCTACTTTTCCCCACCTCACCAGAGCCATCATTGCATTGAACCTGACTAAGGCTTTTGATAATGTTCCTCACTATTCAATTTTACAATCTCTTAGCGAACTAAACGTAGGCTCTCGCACGCACAGTTATGTCACTGCCTTTATCAGCAACAGGTCCGTCCGCCTACAATTAGGCACTTTCAAAACCGATCCCTATACGCTATGTAGCAAGGGAACGCCCCAGAGATCGGTTTTGTTCCTGTTCCTTTTTAACGCTTCTCTCATACCGCTAGTGTGGGAACTTTCCACACTTTCTTCCATCAATGACTCTTTGTACGCGGATGACATTACCATCTGGATCACTGCTGGCAACCATGGCGAAGTCGAATCAAAGCTTCAGTTGGCCGCTCACATTGTTGTCAAACACGCCAACAGCATCGGGCTCACCTGCTCGGCGGCTAAATCGGAATTCCTAGTAATTGACTTTAAAAAGCAAGATACACGTCACTTTCAAGTCATGCTTGATGACACCCCTATTCTCAGGTTCAATAAAATCAATATTTTAGGCCTCAATATTTCCGACAATGGTTCGAAGGCTGACACCATAAAGTTAATCCGCACTTCAGTTTATAATAGAGCTTCCCTTCTCACGCGCATATCTAATCGTTATCGCGGCATGAGGGAAGCAGACACACGTCGCCTCAATCAGTCCTTTTGCCTATGCAGAATTACCGATTCCATCTCCTACCTATATCTCTCACCCACGGAGACCAAGCAACTTGGCAGACTCATTCGTACTGCCTATAAATCTGTGCTTCATCTCCCTAAATCAACAGCCACGGATAAATTAGTTCAACCTGCGGTACACAACACTCTGGGAGAGCTTCTAGGGGAGCATTTTTTTAGCCAATATCAAAGACAATCGCTCGCAGAAACAAAACAGGTACTCCTGAGCCGACTTAGAATCAACGTTCCTGGTCACACCATGGCCACGCACACAGTTCCCGTCACTGTTAGCAGCAACCTATTAATCCCGCCCCTCCCCAAAAATACTCACCCAGAACATAATCGGGCGCGATGGGAAGCTCGAGCCAAATCCCTTCAGAAGCGCTTCCCTCCTAATTTCCCCGTAGTCTATGTAGACGCGGCCGAGTATGTAGATCATCGAGCTTTCGCGGTAGCTGTTGTAGACGGATTTCGAAAACTGGTCGCTAGCGTGTCTCTTCCAAATTCGACAGAATCCCTGGAAGCAGATGAGGCGGCAATCGCAGTAGCCACTGTTCACTCCTCCGCTGAGTATATTTTTTCCAATTCAAAAACTGCGATTCGTAATTTTGCCACTTTCCGAATTCATTCTACGGCTGCTAAAATTCTTGAATAATCTCCTCCACCTGATCGCCTCATCACCCTCTTCTGGGTCCATGCGAACTGTGGACACCCAGGCAACACGGCCGCTCACACCCGAGCCCGAGCACTCACCAACCGGGCTCACAGCGACCTGCCTTCGCTTCGAGGTACCAGGGATCGACTCCTCAGCTATTACGATATCACGCTATTTTATCGAAATTTCCGCCTAACGTATCCCCCACCGCATAAATCTCTTTCCAGAAGTGGCCAGGCTGTGTGGCGCAGACTTCAAATGGCCACAATGACGACTCCTTTTCTTCTCTCCCTTTTTACACATTGCGAATTCTTGCCTCATTGCAACCTATGTCCTAGCACCAGAGCCGACTTCCAGCCCATATTTCTGAATTGTCCAAACAAACAAAGCCCCCCGTGGCAAGGGTCCGAACACCAGGAGTTATGGTAGGCTGCTCTGCGCAGCTCGCAGCCGGGGTTAAAGCTCCAGACAGTGAGCTGGGTCACAAGGGGCGTCGAAGCACAGCAGTGTCAACCACCTAGAACGGCCCGAGGGCCCATCGTCATCCTGCTTCCACTTCCTCTGCTACAACCCCCCTCAAATGATTCCTTCGTGATTCAATGAAGTTGATTGCCTACCAACTTAGGCACGTTAGACACAAGTGCCATCTGGCAGTTATCTTCGAAAACGAAGTCGTGCAACCCGCGGAGAAGGATGTGCGCCAGTCTCGGAGGTGATAAGGTATGGAACGCAAAGCGACCGGCAGGTGCCATTACCGGGACGTCGTAGCAAAGCATTGGAAACACCTTTTCGAGCATCGCGTTGCACTGTCAGCGCAGCGCGAATAAACGCTACATTTCTTAGAGCTACTTCTGTGTGCCTCTACTAGTATAAAGGCAGGCTTATAAAACATTAAAGCGTTGTTGTGGCGCCTCAGATATTGGCAATAAATGCTTTTTGATTGACAATCGCACAACAATAACTGCTAAACCTTGAGCAATATTGGTCGGCGCGGTGGGTGGGGTTGACCTTGGTGCCGTTTGAAGTATCGTTAGGGCCAACAAGCAGACAAATGTACAGGCAGACAGACAGAAGTGAAGACAGACCAAACTTTTCCATCGAAGGTCCCCAAGAAAGACTATCGTCAATTAAAGCAATTATTGCGCATATCTAACGCACCATAACAACAAGTCAATATTTTGTATGTGTGGCTTAATACTAGAGAAGGCATACATAAGTAATTCTAAGGACCATAGCGTTTATCACTCTGCGCTGACAATGCGACGCGATGGTCAAAAAATTGACAGATCCCATGTACAATGGGAATCGATGATATGCGAAGCATGAATGAGAAATGTCGAAATGTCACTTTAAAATGAGCAGAACGTTACGAGGGGTCACTGATGCGGTACATAACTTCCGTGTAATATTTATCATGTTTGGATGTGTCGTTTACCTTCGTCGTTCATTGACGTCACGTAACACCAAATTTGGTATATGTGGTGTAAGCGAAACGGCCCGTGAGCGCATCAATGTAGCGTTGATGCTCGCGCACGCCGGACAAAGCGACGCTATGTTAGCAAAACGCGAGAACACTGTATTCTGACGTCAGGCGCAACCAGCGTCCGTCGTTGCGGCCTGACTGCAACCAGCGCGAAGTCTTACATGCTGCATTTTGCGCCGATGCGTTAGCCAGACAACACTGCGTCACCCTTTTTTTCGTGAAAGAGGGACGCCGGACGCACCGAAACGCACATGCATCAAAGCAACGCAGCGCGGCGCGCGCTTGCGAGCATATTTCGTCACGTCACGCCACGTGACGTGACGAAATGAACGCCGGCGAGCACGCACACTGCGTCACGTCGAAATGTATTGGCACCTTGACTGTGGCATGTAGTCATGTTCTCACATGACACGCATCTCTTGATTATTATGTTTCCACCAGTCACACACCTTTGTCATCCATTGGTGTCACGTAATACCAAGTGTGGCATATGTGAAGCTAGCGAAACGACCACGAGCGTATCATCAGTGTGGCATGTGGTCATGTTCTTACACGACGCGCATGCCGTGATTATCACGTTCGGATGTATGGTTTACCTATGTCATCCGTTCGCGTCACGTAATCCAGAGTTAGGCACATGTGAAGCTCGCAAAATGGCCACGAGCACATCATGAGCGTGTAATGTAGTCAAGTTGTTACGTTACACGCATGTCATTATTTTCATGTTTGCACCAGTCAAATGCGTTTGTCATCTGTTCACGCACTGTAATATCAAATTTGGTATATGTGACGCTAGCGAAACGGCCGCGAGCACATCATGAGCGTGGCATGTAGTCATGTTGTTATAGGACACGCATACCATGATCTTTATGTTGGAGTCTGTCACTTTTGTTCGACATGCAATCATGCCACACCATATCAGTTTTGTAAATGCCGTGAGAATGAAACCACCGCAAGAGCTGCAGGACCAAGAAATGTTAATCACGACACTCATGACATACTTAAAATTATTTTAATGTTATGACTAATAAAAATGTTACTCGTACAGTCATCTTATGCAACACCAACTTTGGTATTGATAACATTATCGAAATGGCCAGGAGACCTAAGAGTAGTAGGTGGCTAGAGAGATAGATATATAGAAAGATAGATAGATAGATAGATAGATAGATAGATAGATAGATAGATACGCTCATAGTCGCGAAAGTTCGCTAAGAAATGCTTCGCATTTAAGAGGCCAGTGTTTTTAGTGCTTTGCTAAGACGACACGGTGATGGCACCTGCCCGTCGTTTTGCGTTCTACACCTTATCGCCTCCAAAACTGGTGCGCATGCCTTCCTTCATTTTCAAAGATAACTGCCAGATAGCACTCGTGTCTAACGTGGCTCGATGCCCTCGTTCACCTTCGCTGCACGGATCGAGACTCTCTAACGCAGCGCCTTCAGAATACAATTCACCGCTTTTCTGGCGCAGAACATCAAATAAACGTTTTGTGCCCTCTCTGCAGACGCAAGACTATCGTCTTTCCGTGACATTCGCAGTGAAACAAGCAGACACGGGGCCAATCCGTTTTTATGGCATCTTCAGCTTCAGCGTATCTCCAGAATATGTGCGCCTCTTTGTCTGGCTTGAAGAGGAAAAACTCCGCCATGGTGGTCTCATGGCTAAGGCACTGGCTACTCATGCACTGGTTGGATGACCCAATGTCTTCTGCTGCGGCTGCATTTGGAGGAGGCGAAAATCCTTCAGGCGGGTGTTCTTAAATATAGGTGCAGGTTGAAGAAAGCAAGGTGGCCAAAGTTTTTCAATGGCTCTACTACAGCGTTTGTAATAATCCTATGGATGTTTTGGACCATTAAAGGGGAGAACACGAGTAAAAAAAAATAGATTGCTGGAAAGGGAGGAAAAAAAACTTGAAAATTAAAATGCATAGAAAACAGACAGGAACACATAAAAGAAAAAGTAAAAGAAAGAAATCGATCGAAAGATATATAACTACACACGCAATTAGAGTTACCATAAAACATACACAAAAACCGATATAAAAAGTACGCAAAGTTTGCCCTAGTGCAATGAAGATTTACATATCGGTGCATTAGGTGTATCAACACAGAGACACTTTGTAATCATTTACATAGCGATGAAGTCATATTGAGGGTTTAAATTAGTGATCGCAGAGTTTTGGGACGCGTTTTCCTTCACACCCACCACTACAAATTGTAGTGGGTGTGAAGTACGTGGCGAAAGGATGGTGGATGAAGAACTGTAGTGTTGGCATGCATCTGCTCAATGCTGGGGGAGGTGATGGTAGTGAGGTTGTTGTCAAACCATCAGCGGTCACATACCCTAGCTGTGGCTAAAAGAGCTATGAAGGAAGTGCGCTTAAGCAGCGTGTAGGCACCGCCAAGGTCAAGTAACAGCGCTTTCGGCGCTTGAACAAGCTTCTCGCGCCCTTTCCTATTCGAGGTCATCCAGCTGCCGCTTGCGTGCCGCCTCATTTTCGCGGACATACTATCTGCAGCATGGCAACCCTCGACACAATGACAGCAATGAATATTCAACGCTCAACCACCCTAGAAGTATATATTGCGAATACGAATGCAACATTATGCGAAAACGCAGTTTCTTTGCCAAGATCATGATAAAATCGCAGAATTGATCTAATACGACACAAAATAACATCAGTAAGTATATTATAGTTCAATATGCGCTTTTAACAATACTTATGGTAAAATTTAAAAAAATGTGATTACCACAAACACGGAAATTGCGCGTAAAGCAGTTTTCGACCTGTTATCAATGTGTTTATAATAGCAGCACCAAAAGCCTTTGAAGTTTGTGGTTTTGATAGGAAACGGAGTGCATGGTAAGACCGTGCAACATTCTGCTTCGTCTAGTATTTTTCCTGTCACACTGTAAAGCGGTTGGGATGCGTGAATTGCAGCCCAATATCTTCTAGTAAATTCAATGAGATGTCTGAGGGGTCACCCATTTTCAGTGTAGACGTTTAGTCCTTATCTGTTGCATCATCGTTTGACTGCAGTATAGTTTAGCCGTTGGGTCTCTCCGTGTCATCAGCTTTCTCCTTGTCAAGCGTGCTCCCTGTTGCCTCTCTGTCGCCATTATCTCAAGCGATATACGTGATGAAGACTTCTCATCTTCTTATAAAATATGCTGCGCAGGTTACAGTAGATACACTGCATGCAGTATACTGGTGAACGCGCACACACGTTCAAACGATAACAAAAACGCACTAACCTCCTTTCTCCACCCCCCCCCGAAAAATACATTGAAGGCTACATTACGACGCATTTCGAGGTTGTGTGGAGGCCCGCACGCTTCGGGCACCGGTAACTGTAAGAATAGGTTCAAGACTCCATTCCTAGTCCGCCAGCGCGAGCAAGAGCGCAAGATGGCGGCCGAAAAGGCGGCAAAATCTGCCGGCCAGGCGATCAAAGTCCGGTTCCCCGAAGAAGAGGAGTTCCCCGAACTCGGCGCACAAACAACACGTCACAAGAGCCGCAGCGCGAGCCGGGGAAAGAGCAAGGAGAGAGGGAAGAGCAGTGAACGGAAGAGAAGTACGTCACGCAGCTCAAGGTCGTGGGCGACCGTGGCGACCGCGCGCGGCGGCGACGGTGACGCCCCTGGCGGGAATGTCGGGGGCGCCCCTAGTGGCGGCGCGCGGGCGGGTGGTGCGCGCGAAACGAACGACAGTCCGGCCATGCCAACGGCCAAGCAAGCTTCCCCGCAAGGAGAAAGGATGAAGCAATTGGAGAGCACTATCCAAATACTTCAGGAAACTATCAAGAAACAGCAGGAGACTATCGACAAGCTCCTGGCTGCACAAGAACGGCTGAAGGCGACTCCCACGTGGACGCTAGGATCGGCACCAAAGCCGGCCAGCTTCACGGCGCTGGGCGCCAAGCCACCGGTCGAGAAGATCACGCTACCAACGGCAACATCATCGCCACCGGCTCCACCGAAAACGCCGACGCCGCCGCGAACGCCGACGTTCAGTCCAACACCACTCAAGCTTCGGAAGCGGGCCCCGGCTCCCCTCACCGACAGCGAGGACGAAAGATTCCAGCAAGAAGAGGACATCACCGACCCGGCGTCGCCATCTAGCGGCGGGTTTGACTACGAAACGAGAATCAGGCAGATAAACGCGCGCCTGGTGAAACACGACAGGGAGATCGGCTCCCTCACCGCACGGGTGGGCGCCCTGGAGATCAAAGTCGAGAGAGGATTTGCTGAGGTAAAGAAAGAATTCGCCGAGGTGAAGCAATCAATCGAAGACCTGAAGAAATTCATAGTGAGCCAATTCAACATGATTGGTAAAGGAGCCCAAATTCAGGTGGAAACCCTACCCAAACATGGATAGACGGCCCCAAGGAGATCGGATAGTGATGTGGCACTGGAACGCTAACGGCTACCGGTGCCGCAAGGCAGTACTTCAACAGCACCTGCGGTCGCTTGACCAGAAGGAGCTTCCCGACGTGATAGCGATCCAGGAAATACACGCTGAAGACCCCAAGATCACCTCGCTGCCGGGTTACCGAGCGTACGCCCGCCCGCCGAGCGCCCGCACCTGTGGGAAAGGCGCCGCGCAGGGCGTGTGCACGTTTGTGAGGAAAGGTATCACGAGCGTAGGCAAGGACGAAATCCTAAACTACAAAGACTCCGCCATCGAAGCCAACGTGACGGAAATCATCATTGCGGGCAAGAAGGGAAGAGGCAAGAACAAGACCTCGACCACGGTGTACATATCAAATGTATATAGCAACCCACAGCACGGAAACCAAAGATTCAAGACCCTGTTGCACAAGATCCGCGACGCCGCCCACGGCTCTGGGGCCGCGGCGGTCGTCTGCGGGGACTTTAACGCACCGCACGAGGAACTGGGGTACACTCGCACAACGGTGAAGGGAAAGAGATTACTGGAAGACGCCGAGGAAGCGAGCTTCGAGCTGCTCACCGACCCGGCACAACCAACGCGAATCGGAACGTCGACAGCCAGAGACACCACGCCCGATCTTTCGTTCGTGCATCTGCCGCGAGGCGGGACTGCGCGATGGAAGAACACGGGCTGGAATCTCGGAAGCGACCACTACATCGTCGAAGTCACGATACCGCTCGCCCACGCTCGTGTGGTCGACGGAACGACCAAACGACGTCAGCTCCTCACCGATTGGCACAAGTTCAGGGAAGCCGATCTGGGCGAGGTGGACGACGTGGAGAGATGGTCGGCGAGCCTTGTCTCCGCCGCCAAGGACGCCACGACCGAAGTCGAGGTACCGGAGGAAGCCGATCGGGTGGACCCGCGCCTCGCCCATCTCGTGGAGGCGAGGAGATCGCTACAACGAAGATGGAAAAGACAAAGGCACAACCGAACGCTGCGCAAACGCGTCGCGGCACTCGGGAAGGAAATCGAGCGCTACAGCCGCCAACTGTGTGCCCAGCAATGGTATGCCATGTGTAGCGAAGCGGATGGCCAACTCCATAGGGGAGGCACGTGGGCCCTCCTGCGCCACCTCATGGACGAGACCAAGAGTAAGGAACATCAACGACACCGCATGTCGCAGATCCTCCACGCCGCGGCCAACCAGCTAGGCGAGGCGGAGATGCACAAGCGGCTAAACGACAAGTACCTCCCGGCCACAAACCACGTGGAGCATCCGGAATACGACGGCGTGCCCAACCCGCTGCTCGACCGCGAGATCGAGGAGTGGGAGGTGCGCCAGGCAACGAACGCCCTGAACTGTCGCTCAGCCGCGGGACCGGACAAAGTGACAAACAAGGCTCTACGCAACATCAGCGACGCTGCAGTCTCGGCCCTGACGAAGTACTTCAACGCCTGCTGGACGAGCGGAAGCCTTCCCAAGCAGTGGAAGACGGCCAAGACGATACTACTGCCCAAGCCCAACAAGCCGCCGGGAATAGAGGGCCTGCGCCCCATCTCGCTCACGTCCTGCGTGGGCAAGGTGTTGGAGCACGTCCTCAACAATCGGTGGCAGCGGTACTTGGAGGAGAACGGTCACTACAACGACTCCATGCTAGGATTCCGGTCTCGCCTGGGGACGCAAGACGCGATGTTGCTGCTGCAACG
This sequence comes from Rhipicephalus annulatus, assembly GCA_013436015.1. Taxonomy (NCBI): domain Eukaryota; kingdom Metazoa; phylum Arthropoda; class Arachnida; order Ixodida; family Ixodidae; genus Rhipicephalus; species Rhipicephalus annulatus. Next base: position 14,098 of record WOVY01011349.1, on the reverse strand, counting down.
CGAGGTACTAGAGCCAGCCGGAGGCGTTCCGCAGAAAGACAACCGGGCCATTCTCGGCCTGGACCTGCAGAGCGCCTTCGATAAGGTGGAGCACTCGGCCATCCTTGCCTGCGTGGCAAAGCTCAACATGGGCAAGCGCACGTACGACTACGTAAGATCCTTCCTCACTCGTCGCACGGCGAGGCTAGAGGTGGGAGGCGAACGACTCGAAGAGAGGGAGCTAGGAAGCATCGGAACCCCACAAGGGTCCGTGATATCCCCGCTTCTATTCAACATCGTGATGATCGCCGTCGCCAAGAGCCTTGACGCGCTTGGACCGAAGATCCGGTACTGCATCTATGCCGATGACGTCACGATATGGGCGACGGGCGGCAGTGACGGCGACATCGAGGCCGGACTGCAGGCAGCGATCGACGCCGTGGAGACCACGCTGAGAGACACGGGGCTGAAGTGCTCACCACAGAAGTCCCAGTTATTGGTGCTCCCACCACCGGGAAGATGGAGAAAGCGGGCCGCGGAAGAAGCGGAACGCAACATAGTCGTCCGAGCCAGCGACGGCACGCCGGTCCCGCACGTCCAGAGCCTCCGAGTACTAGGCATGTACGTGGACGCCCACCGCACGAACGGGACGGCAGCCAACCACATAGTAACGAAGATCGGGATAGCGACGAGACTCGTCAAGAGGATCACGTCGAGGTCCCGAGGAATCCGAGAAGCGAGCCTCCTGCGACTGCTGCAGGCCTTTGCAGTTAGCCACGCAGCATACGCGGGGGCCTTTCACAAGTGGACGGAAGCGGAGAGGAAGCGAATCGACGCGGCCATCCGCAAGGCGTATGCGGGTGCCATGGGCCTGCTCAACGGCACCAAGACGACGGCCTTGCTATCTCTGGGAGCGCACAACACGCTCTCGGAGATCGGCGAGGCCCAACGTACTGCTCAATTGACGCGCCTGGGCCGCACCGCGGTCGGCAGGCGGCTGCTGGAACGAGTGGGCCTGTCCTCCCCCGAGGAACAGGACCACGAAACGTCTCCACTCACGGAGTCAACCATGCGAAGACTGGTGGTGTATCCGCTGCCAAAGAACATGGGTCCCGGCGAAAGCGAGGGACGACGAGCGGCGCGAGCCAGGGCGCTGCTGCTGCAACATCAGAACGACGAGGGCGCCGTCTACGTGGACGTGGCCAAAGTCAAGAACAAGGACGCCTACGTGGCGGCGGCGGTCGCCGCAACGACGGGCAAGATCGTCACGTCATGCAGCGTGCGTACGCGGAGCGCGAGCCAGGCCGAGGAGATGGCGATAGCCTTGGCGGCGCGCTCCCCGGGCGTGCGGACAATACTCAGTGACAGCAAGACGGCCATCCGTAGCTTCTCGCGCGGAGCCGTGTGCGGGGGCGGCTGCTAGGGCGTTGGCAAGCGACGAGTCCAAGTCGAGGCTGACGCTAAAATGGTTCCCGGCTCACATGGGTAGGGACCTGATACCAGGATCTCCGAACCGCAACGAGGAGGCGGATGCCGCGGCCCGTGGTCTCGCCACGTGCCGGACCGCGGCCGCGCCCGCCTCCGAAGACGCGACGGCGACCGAAGAAGAAGGCGAGGAGCAGCTGCTCGATTACGGCGACATCCTCGCGTGGTACAGGGAGCAACGGCGTGGCTTCCCGCCTCCGCACAAGGATCTTACCCGGTGGGAGGCGGTGAGGTTGCGCCAGCTCCAAACCGAGACTGTGCTGACCCCATCGCTAGCGCGACACGTGTGCCCCGAACTCTACGTGAGTGAAATGTGCAGTGTGTGCGCGAGCGCGAGAGCCACCCTGGCTCACATACTCTGGGGATGTGACGCAGACAGCGCGGACGGTCCGGTGTTACCGCCGCAAGTAGAACAGCGTGTGGGGTCTACGGACCCAGAAGACCAGCGAAGGGCCGTCCGGCAGCTCGAGGTCGCACTGGCGCTGCAAAGGCGAAAGGGGGACACCCTCAGTAACCCGAGCGGCGCCGGGGCACGAAGGCCTTGAGGTCTAGGCCCGCGTGACATTAGGACTTCTAGTGTAACGTGAGATAGGGTGAACCCCACGCCCTGCGCGGCCGGAGGGAATCCCGCATGCTGGAACCCAATAAAGTTTATTCTCTCTCTCTCTCTTCGAGGGCTTTAAATCAGTTTTTATTTCAATTTTGTTTCCGACTCCGGCAACCATAACAAGTGTATGGGCTACAAGATGAATATACAGTTTTTGTGCCTACTTTTTTAGACGGCGGTAATGATGATGATCGTTGGATATGTGGAGTTGTACGTCCCAAAACCACCAGATGATTATGAGAGACGCTGTAGTGGAGGGCTCCGGATATTTCGACCACCCGGGGTTCTTTAACTTGCACCCAAACCTGAGCACACGGGCCTACAAAATTTCCGCCTCCATCGGAAATGTAGCCGGCGCAGCCAGAATTGGATACCGTGACCGGCGTGTCAGCAGCCGAGTGTCTGAGCCACTAGACCTCCGTGGCGGGGCAGGGCGGTAATGTTGCCTTATCCTTTCGTGATCTTTTGACCCCGTAGCTCATAAAGATGCGTATTAGTCTGCCGTATAGATTGACAAAAAAACACCGAAAATGTTTAGTGAGTAAGGACACAAGCCTTGGTTTGCCCGAGTAACCAAGCGATGTCTCAATGAAATGGAGTGCCTCTTTCATAAAACAATGGGTGAAAACGCGATGAATCTGTCTCCTAGCCCCAACATTTCTAAGAAATTTCCATTCGTGGTTCAAGTTTGCAAGCAGTTTGTTTCTGGATATCTCGCTTGTTTCAGCCAGGACGTTTCGCAACATCTAAAAAAAACTTGAAGTAGGCTTAACTGCACACTCACTTTGCACATACCTATGCATAATACTTAATATGGCACTACAATTATTACTGCAGACCTTTCGAATGGCTTCATGAACTCATTATCGAAGCTTTCAACGTTGAAAGACCTCTGCTTATACCAACATTGAAAGACCTCTGATTATATGAACACTGTTTTTGTTCATTTTCTGATACTCAATGCAATTGCACGACCTTTTTTGGTACCGGAGGATGTCATTCTATGCATTCATGTCTATTTAGGTCTGCGTGCGTTTCGGTAGATGTGTTTGATTTATTTATTACAGTGCCCCACGTGGAATTTTTCAAAGTGGAGAACTATATAATGAGGTTTCGGAACTCGATAGGAGTGGGGTATCTATTTGGACAGTTTATGATGCTATAGGATTTTCTCTGTGTTCTACAATTAGGAAGCATGACGGACAGGTTTTCTTCAACGAAGTGGAATATGTTTCGTTCGTGCGTTGCGCCCATACTGCGGAGCTTGTTTTTAGCATGTTTACACGACATGGTAGCTCCAAATGGGTGCAGAGTGTATGAATAGGTGGAGGACGTGTCGATAGTTTTAAATGCTAAACCAGGTTGAGTCTTCCAACTTCGTCTACGATATGTTAAAGAAATTTCTACATGCGAAAAGAGTATTCTTCACGCGTGAGCTACCTACTAACGGCAAAATTAGGTTTTTAGATTTGAGACTTTTTCTCATGGACGAGCCCATCTGTTGGGCAAAGTGGCCTCGTTTGAGCCAAGTTTTAATGCCCTGTGATGCTGCCCAATATATAACAGTTAAGAGAGGAATAGGTTTCATGGCTTGCAAGATGCTTTGGCTGTGTTACCCTTATTAGCTTACAGGAGGGTTTTGACAAGCAGATCAGCTGGCTGACTGTTCTGACAGCGGCTCAATGCCTGCTTGAAAAGACTAAATGAAGAAAATTATGGCATACCCACGAAATGAATGGTGGTGAGAGGGCGAACAGTTTCATCGTTCAGTGTTCCCGCAAATGACCCAGGATATTGACCACTAACGCATATAAATGAGTGCCAAGTGGTGTACGTACAAGAATGTGTAAGCCGCATATATTTTATATAACTAGTTGCTCACAGCTGCGTGACAAAATAAACGGCAAGCATGACTGCCAGCAACAGCACACACCGTAAGCTAACATGCAGCGCTTGTTACTGAGAGGATCAAAGCAGTATTTAGTGGTGCTCTGTGGTGGAATACCAAGCAAAACATAAGAGTTTGATTCCTGCTGGGACTATACTATATATTTCTTGCATTCGTCGGGCTAACGCTGTTGATGTCGTTTTTTGTCGCTTTAAAATTATTCATGCGCGTTTTCACCGCTTTGGTTTGGCATAAACTGTCAATCACATGTGACATATCGCTGTATACTGGTCGCTCATACTATCCCGTGGTATTTGTGTATGGGCCATACGAGTCTGGCTGACAGAATTTGAGGATGTATGGGGTGGTACTGCCACACTTTTCACGGCGTGATCAGTGAGTCATATCACTCAAACCGTCTATCCCTGTCACAGTAATTTTGGTTTACCACAAGTCAAGGCGGTTATCATGACAGTACCTGAATTAGGGGGCTAGATTTACATGTACGTAAACGGACACGTTAAACGTACCCACAGCACGTAAAAAGTACTTAACATTTTATACGGTAAGACAAACCGCACTTACTAGTTGCTTCATGTCTGAGTGGACTGCGAATCAGTTTTCACTGCACCACGTGCTGTGTGCCAGTGCATCAGTGTGCAGTGCCTCATTGAGTCAACAAATTTGCATGGTAATGGGATCGCCTGAATGTGTATTGGGCCGAGTCGATACGGTGTTCCTAATAACAGGCAGTCAACGCATCTTATTTATGCCTATTGGTTGTGAGTGTCTGTTCTGCATGTAGATAAGAAATATTACATCAGAGTCAAATTTGCAATTAGCAGCCCTTTTCTCTGACAGTATATGCCTCAGCCTCAATACCCGCAATGTGATTTTGCAGCAATTTTCTTCATATTCGCAATATATTGACTAACAAAGTACAACAAGTAATCAATAAAGCACACACGTACTTAAAATTGCAGCTTCTTCGCAATAATTGCCCCAGGGTAACGTGTTGTCAAAGTGCTCAGTCGTGGTTTTTCAAAACAATATTGTGCTGCATTTTTCACTCGCACGGAAGTCAACTGAAGCTACAAGCCAAGATCAATGCTATATACCTGTCGTTGTATATATATAGATAAACGGTGTCAAACTCCAGCTATTATATATAGTTTAATTTTCTTGAAATACTCGCTTAGATAACTTTCTTAGAAAATCAGGGTTCGATGAACGTGCTAATTTACGGAAAAGATCACGAGAACGTCAGCACTGACATATTAGCACGTGCAACACACGGTGGTGAAATCTTTACGCACGTTCACTATTAGAAATTTTATACGCACAACTACTTCACCTAATTATGTCCCTGCAGGTAGATAAATGCTGGATCACAATTCAGGCGGTGCCGTATGACGACTGGTTGCAGGTGAATACGAACACAAGCAAAAAGAAAAAAAAACACATTATAACGTAAATGTCATGGGACCCCTACTTTATTGTCACAAGGACTGAAAAAGAGATTACTAATATAAAAAAGTAGCACTTTCTAATCTACAAACGCCCTTTTCGTACCACCTACACGCTAAACACAAAGTGGTTTTACAAGTTTTTTGTTTGAGCTATCATCTGACTGCTCTTCAGATTTGTACTACTTGCCAGTACCACCAGCAACGTGACTTCGGTGACGTCCTGTGTATATCAGTACCCAAGATGACGAAATCTAAGGTTGTAAAGCACAGATGTTGAAGGCGAGCATTAGGTATCTCCTTAATCTGAAAACTACCATCAACGTTAAACGACACATTTCTCTATGTCATCTTCTTCAACTTCGGCTTTGCTCCTGGAACACTTGCGCCCATTTGTCCAGCTTTAGGAGGGAAGGTCATACGAGAAAAACAGGAAGAGAGCAAGAACGATATGTTGAGAAAACATCAAAAAGAAAAATACAAGATACATAGAAAGGCCGACAAGAAGGTAAATAGTGAATCATAAAAAAGAGAGAAAAAGATTGAATGTAGTAAACTAGACAAACAGAGATAATTACTAACAAACATACACAAGAACGTGTATGAAAGTAGGCCAGATGCAAACTAGCGGGGCGGAGACGTAGGCAACACTGGGGCGGGTGGCGCTCCCCTCTGAACCTCACCTTGCGACTTATTTCTCACTGACTCTCTCTCTCTCTCTCAATCTTTCTCTTTTGTTTTTCTCTACATCTTTCTTTTTCTATCTTTCAGTGGCTCCACCTGTCTCTTCGCCTGTCTTCTTTTTTATATTTCTTTCACTCGCTGTCTGTCTGTTTTTCTCTCTGTCGTTTTTTCCGCGTAAAATTTTTTGTCTTTATATCTCTTTTTTTGTTTCTAGGACATGTGTCACTCTTGCCCTCTTCTGCACCCACACATCCATAATTCTCTCGCTCCCATCTCTTCTCTTCTAGGTACAGTGTGGCAGGTCTGCCAGACTGCGCCCACTTCAAGACAAAAACTTCTTGCAATCCTGCCAGTCTCCGGATTCTGCGCTTTCTGCGGTCACGTTATACGTGCAAACAGCTTTATCCCATGTGCCATCGTAATTTCCCTTTCTCCGGCTCATAAGCTTTCCTTCTATCGCATTCCAGTGGCTTACCCTGAATTACCAGTGGTTATTCAGTCTGTGCACTACGTGCCAACCCATGTCCATTTTTTCTGTTGGATTTCAAATATTGCCACGCGTGTTTCTTATGCCCATCTATGTTTCATTGGGTTTTCACCCACAAAGCCTGACTGGAATGCTCCCCGCAAACTGCACGTCATTGTTCTCAAAGGTTCACGATTATTGTAGATTGTTCTGTCAAGATTGAGCGCAAAGCGTGAGCGCTCAAGATTAACTCAGAGCTTGCACCAAGACCAGTGATAAGGCTGTGATATTCGACGGCACACGTAAAAATGCTGACGCACTTCGCCGCTTGTCAGTTTATTGACGGACGATGCTCTGTTGACCGCTTTAAGGGGCATGTGCCTTTCTTTAAACCGGCTTTTCTTTTACGTGGCCACAAGTTCATCCCAAAAAACAGTTTAACCTGAACACCCAGTCTGCTCCCTTTGTATGCGTCACGACGCCGTGACGATTTGATATCCTCAGCTTGCCTTTGTTTTCTGATCCGCCTTGCTGTCTTGTCGGTAAACGTCACACTACCCCGTTGCTCGCTGCGTCGTCCTGAACTTAAATAAACACTCCTTATAAGACTCTGGCTTCTGATCCATGGGTAAGTATCGGTCAAATGCACCTGTGACACACATCCCACTTGCGCAATAGTGATAGGCTAACATTGATGACTTCAGAGCGGATTCAAAATGTCCTCCGCCAGATTCATATCAGGCACTAAAGGGTGGATACCGGGTTACACCCAAATTTCAGTGACGTACTATGGTATCAGAAACGGCACATTAAAACTTCTATCAGAAGGCAAAGAAGTTTTGTTAAAGGGAGTCAAGCCCACTACCGTGAAAACAGCTGCCGAGCACACTGTGCAAGCGTCACAATCAGATACCTTGTAGGCTTTAAAACACATCTTTTATATCTACCGCTGCCTTATCGTGGTGCTATTGTTAAAGTATCTTAATGTACCATGACCATGGAATCTACGATTCCTCCAATGCACTGTCTCTACGCGTCCGTATAATGCGCTACCTCTCCTATGGAAGTGCAATTTAGTTAACACCTAACTCGTCACCACGTGGCGGCCTTAACCAGAGCGTCGATGTGGCCCATAGCATTCTTCCATAAGAAACAATAGCTCGGGAACGCATGGCACAACGAGCTTGCTTCGCCTTGATATTACTCCGCGTCCTTATCTTGCGCTCACCACACAAAAGAAAATTGTGGCAGGATAAGAGTGAAGTGACAGCGTGCCTTGAGCTTCTCTGTAATCGGGCAAATGGGGTTCAGTTTTTCTAACAAGTCGTGAATAGCTGACCTCAGTACAATCAGCCATGCTTTTCTGGCTGCCACAAAAACTGCCTCTGGTTCCACACTCAACACTAACTACTAGCGCTGCAATAGTCAATGCATGACCTTAGGCACAATGTTTAATAATTATTCACTGATTGACCATGGCCGTAGCTGGCCAAGGTCCTTAAAGTGTAACGTGGCTGCATCCTTAAGTGTAAACGTGGCTGCATTCACGAAAAACAACGCCTAAATTTTACTCTCAAACACCACCTGCTGTCGCATAAGTTATCTCATATCAAAGGGCAGTAAGCACTAAACCACTACTGCAAGAAGAACGTTTGCTTTGTGGTAGTGCTCTTCTTATTGCACCCAGAAAATAGGGGAGCAGTAAAAAGGTTGGGTGTGCTAACTTAGCAAGTATATGTGGCGGACATCACAGAATAACCAGAAGCATATCAAAAGATTTAATATTCTACAGTGTACTGAACGCGACGAAAACTATAAAGCAGTGTTGCTGGTAGTTGACAATGGCAAAACGAATTGCACCGCACGTGAGTAGCACGTTTCCAATGCTTCTTATAAGACACGTAAGGCTAGGTGCTTGAAAAAAGTTATTGCTTGGTATTTTTTGCTTTCCTTGGCTTGATTCAAATTCTTTCTTGGGTGACATTGACGTCAGCTCAGACTGTGCCAAGGTGGATGCGGTTGAAATGGCCTTTAATACACCGGATCTCACTGTGAAAGTTCAAAAATGTACGCTGAGAGACATTTGCTTAAAATTGACTGAAGGAATCAAGCTTGCACCGAAAACGCCCTGCTAGACGTTACTGTAATATAGCGCTCTTTTCTGTCCTTGTTTTTTCGCTGCCGTTGTTACAAGTAAACTACTTCTAGGTAGCGCTGTTCCTACATTGTTATGTCCTACCAACTTGCCCAAGTTTCCACGCTTCGTAATATCACTGTTGTACAAAATAATTAGAACGCTAATGGTATCAAAGACGACATTTCGCGCCTTGTCACATTTCGTGACAGATCATGTAAGTCTTTCGGAATTAAAATTCTCATTGATGCCAACAAACATTCGCGTAAAAAAGCCGTTCATCTTCATTTCACGAACACTGTCGAAACGGCGACGCTGATTTGGCTCTTCTTGGCTATAGTAGCTTTTTTTTATTTCAAATCGTTGCTTTGTTGGCGCGAAGGTTTACTTTTTTGTTGAATTAACAGCGCGGTTGGCATGGGGACGACACGCCGGTGCCCCGCCAAGCTCACCCCACCCTCACGACAGGTAGCTTCTTCCTCGAGTGACATACCTTGTCCATTATGGCAGAGCACACATTCCTCAAAGAACCAAGCCCACATTTAAAACTCCACTGATACACTCACCGACCCATTTCTCGCAAAATGGCTGAATTTTTCCGCTGAGCCTTGCTCTGACCTCTCTTACGTACTCATTGGTTCAGTCTGCCCCCATGGTGAAGTGGTTATGTCGCTTGGCTGCTGGCGAAAATGACTCCCAAAAGCAATCGATGGAGGAGAAATGCCAGGACACTCGTATTTTGGTGCGAATCAGTGCGTTGTAAAAATACCAAGATGGTTCATATTTCTGGAGGCCCTCCATTGTGGCGTGCCTCATAAGCTTGTGGTGGTGTGGGCTCGTAAAGTACACAACACTTAGTAACGTTTTAAATAGCCAAGCATTTCTTAGTGTAAGGAACGTAGGCAACCTTGAGCACAATCTATCTATCTAGCTATCTATCTATCTATCTATCTATCTATCTATCTATTCTATCTAGTCTATCAGCTTCTAGCTATCTATCTAGTCTATCTATCTATCTATCTATCTATCTATCTTCTATCTATCTATCTATCTATCTATCGATCTATCTATCTATCTATCTATCTAGCTATCTATCTATCTATCTATCTATCTAGCCGCCTACGACTTTTAGCTCTCCCTGGCTGTTTTGATAGTGGTATCAATACCAAAATTGGTATGTGTGAAGAATATATTTGCCTGTGTGAAGAACTATTCGACTAGTCATAACAAGAAAATCATGATATGTCTATCATTAATGTGAAGATATACATTCATGATCCTGCAGCTCTTACGGCGGTTTCGTTCACAGGGCATGTTTGCAAAACTGTATGGTATGGCATGATTACATTAAGAACACAAGCGACAGACCCTAGCATGAAAATCAATGACATGCGTGTCATGTAACAACATGACTACATGCCACACTCATGTTGCTCGCGGCTGTTTCTCTAGTGTCAGATATATCAAATTTTGTATAACAGTACGGAATAGATGACGAAGGTATTTAACTGGTGCGATCCACGATAATTATAAGATGCGTGTCAAGTAAGAAAATGACTATATGCCACAGTCAAACGCCAATACATTTCGACGTAACGAAGTGCACCAGCTCGCCGGCGTTCATTTCGTCGCGTTACGCCTGCATTGCCACGCCAGGTGCCGGTCCTGCCAAATCCTCGCAGGTGCGCGCCGCGCTGAGCTGCTTTAAGGCCATGCGCGTTTCAGCGCATCCGGCGTCCTTCCGTCCCGCAAAGAGGGAGACGCCGTTGTGTCTGGGTAATGAATAACATGTGAACATACCACGTTCCTGGCGTGCTCGCGGCCGTTTTGCTAGCTCCACATATACAAAATTTGGTATCACGTAACGTGAATAGATGTCGATAGTATACGACAAATCGCAAACATGATAATCATGACACAGAAGTCACGTACGGGCATTATTTACCTCCACCTTGTAACGTTGTGTTGATTTTAAAGTGATATATCAACATTTCTAATTCGCGCTTCGCATATCATTGACTCTCACTGTGCGTGGGATCTGCCAATTTTTTTCCCACTGGTTCGCACTTGCCGCAGAAGAACGTTTTTAGCTTCTAATATAAGAACGTTGCCACGAGGCCTTTCTCTTCCCTATCATGACACGCCACTGCTGACCTGCCAAAAGTTTACCCTTGTCAGTGGGGCCTTGGTGCACCCCTCCCTTTTCTTCAATGTCTCGTAAACTAGCGCTGTGCCATCTCACGGGGAAGCCTCGACAAATAAATCCTCGCCTATAATGTCTGCTATTCAAGGGCTTGTGAGAGGTAGGGAGAGACGTGTTGGACGCTTTTCAGGGGGTCGTTGCGAAACTTTTGCAAAGGTTTGCCTTGTGGTGACATATTGAGCCTTCACGTGCGTGCGTCTTCCGTTTTTTAAGGGTGGTGTCAGCCTTCGACTCACCACTTGCCACCGCCCGCTAAAATACATTGTTTCCAGTCTCCGTTTCCATGGCAACAAGTGATGTTGATTGTTGCGACCAAGAGTTTCTGCTCCGCTGCAATGCCCTAGCTGCCTGTTAGCGCGCGTGGGCAAGCTGCGGTATGAGCTGCGTTTTGACTACACCATAGCCCTAACTTCCACTATCACAACAATCTTCGCGCACCCGACCGACCGACCGACCGACGACCGACCGACCGACCGACCGACCGACTGACTGACTGACTGACTGACTGACTGACTGACTGACTGACTGACTGAACGGCCGCATGGACGGGTGGAAGTAAGAATGATCGAATGGACGGAAGTACTGACAGACTGACAGATGCCTGGCCCCACTCACCATCGTTCACTTTGTATATATATGTGATTTTTTCCTGTTCTACAAAATAGCGGCTAACTTCAGAAAGCAACCCTCACTATCAGAGCTTGCTATATATACAAAAAGCCACCCCTTCTAGTTCAAACTCGGGCTATCTATATTGTAATGGGCGACCGCTCAGAACCGACATGGCGGCCCGTCAAGTATGGCAGCCGTTTAACCGTTGTAAACAACGTTAATCGAATTTGTCACCACCCCAAAGATAGAGACGCGCGCACATGAAGGCTCCCTATGTTCACGTAACGTATATCACAACCACTCGTTCAAACGCAGGGTGCAGATTGCCGCACACGGCGCAGGCATTGGGTGATAGCGTGCAAGCGGAGTTGATAGTTGTCACCGGCATATCATCTATGAGGTGCTAGTAGTTTGCAATGAAAATTGTGAACAGGGTTGTATCGAGGTCTTGAGAAGAGCCCTCAGGAAGACAAGTCCGCTTGTACATGCGTCGGCTCGACACAACAACTGTTTACCGATTTTTCATCGAAAACTTAACTTTTCCCCTTTTCTAACCGTTTTTTGAAACAGAGCATATGCGATATTTCAGGCGTGTGGCAATACGCCGCGCAACTGTGTTATCCCACTGTTAACAACAAACATTCCGTTAGGATGGAATACTGCAAGCAGCAAAAAAAATCACAGCATATTCACGAAGTGAATGATGATGAGTGGGCGAAGCGTCCGTTAGCCTGTCCACGGTTCCGTCCGTCTGTTTTTCCTTCTGTCCGTCCACGCAACCATCCTGTGTCCATCCATGTGTCCATCCGTCAATATTAGCGAAATTTGGGCTTGTAGTTGGTTCACACTTGATATGTATTAACAGCGCAAAAAGTATAGACAAGTACGAAACAAGAGACGACACCGCGCTGACTGACTCTTCTATTTTTTCGTCCTTGTCTATATTTTTGCGCTGTTTTTACATCCCAAGCATGTCTATCCGTAAGTCCAAGCATCCATCCGTGATTTCATTCATACATACGTCCGTCTGTTCGTGTGCCCATTCATCCGTTCGTGCGTCCGTCCGTGTGTCCATCTAGTAAAACTCCAAGTACCGCCATCTTCCATCTCGCATCCCCTGTGGCACAAACCGGTCTAGAGCGGATATGTGCCACCAGTGGCTACATACATACATACATACATACATACATACATACATACATACATACATACGTACATACATACATACATACATACATACATACATACATACATACATACAACACATACATACTCATACATACATACATACATGCATACATACATACATACATAATACGGAGGAGGCGGCGCAACAGACCCATACCATAAGGAGCTTCGCCCGTAAAAAAATTTAGCATGTCTCTTTTAGTTCAGCGACTAATGAGAATTTTCCCAATAATTGTGTATTCTGCTTCTTCTTCCGAGAGAGCTGGGCGGATAGCTAAAATTCTTGAGCAGCTGGTCACAACGAGCTGGCTTAAAACTAGCAACAGGTGTTATTTGGCTGGATATATAATTTGTGACTTCATTTAGAAGGTAGGAGTTTACTTCTTAAAAAAGTAAAGAAAGCGTTGCATATATGCAGAAGCCATCTTCAACCATTTTTATGCAGCCCATTATAGCTACGAAATTGATTTGACACAAAGATTGTTCACTCCGCTCGATCAAAGGTTACAGTTCATGGCTACTGAGGCGAAAGTTGCTGGCTCGAACCCATAAAATGAAAGATATTGTTGTGCTGAATAATATTAGTACGCCGAAGGAATGTTGTCTGGTTTTGATTTAGCCAGTGCTTTCAATGAGTACTTTCTCAGTGTTTGGTAACCACTCGTGATCCACCTTGACTTGACAACTCATTATACAACCTGCTACTTCTTCATCAAAGCCTTTGTTTTTCTCATCTACAACCCCTCACGAATAGTGACTTTCATCAACAAGTACAAGATATGTATTTACAGGTAACGACGATTTAAAGACAAGTTCCCTATAACAACGTTGTGCTTTTCATTTCTGACGCATTGTATTATGTTTCTAACCTTATGTTACTACAGGTGTGTTTTCCACTGACAAAAATAGCTAAGGTGTGTTCAATATACAATGGTGGTAGCAGAATGGACATGTCAAACTACTGACCAATTTATACGTTGCCTGTATTTTAGGAAATTATTGAAGGAGTCATAAATTCCTGGCTTGAATGTTTTTTCACTAAGCACAGCATATCTGTTTGCCAGTACGGTTTTCTGAAGCAAAGTCCGCAGAGCAAGCTGGATTTATAATTAAGATAAAATATTGAAAAACATAGAACACAAGCATTGCACTTTAAGGTGTTTCTTAGATTTTCGAAAGGAATTTTACTGCGTACAACACCGAATCCTCTTACAAAAGTTAATAACTACAGTGTGCTTGGTATTTCACTCACCTTTGTGCAAGATTCCTCATGTCATAGAATGCAGTACGTACGGGTGAAGGACATTACATCTAACCAACTAACTGTCCCTTGCAGACAACCTCAAGGTTCAATACTGGGACCACTATTGTTTTTATTATGTATCA
>WOVY01011348.1:0-22609 GCA_013436015.1 Rhipicephalus annulatus | reverse complement strand
CCGATCTCAAGAAAGTCCACGCCGTCAAGGATTTCCCCGTGCCGACCTCTGCTAATGACGTTCGAAGCTTTGTGGGCCTTTGTTCTTACTTTTGTAGATTTGTGCGGAATTTCGCTGACGTCGCACGCCCGCTCACCGAACTACTAAACAAAATGTGACTTTTGTGTGGGGACCTGAACAAGCCAGAGCATTTGTTGAACTGACGACTAGATTTACGACGCCACCAATTCTCGGCCACTTTGATATATGCGCTCCAACGGAAGTGCGCACCGACGCCAGCGGCCACGAAATCGGAGCCGTTTTGGCGGAACGACAGCATGGCAGCGAGTGCGTTATTGCATGCGCTAGCCATCTTTTAGCGCCAGCAGAGCGAAACCACTCCATCACAAAACGCGAATGCCTCGCGCTCGTCTGGGCAGTGGCTGAATTTCGGCCGTATTTGTATGAACGCCCGTTCACGGTTGTCACTGATCACCACGCCTTATGCTGGTTGTCGTCCTTAAAAGATCCTAGTGGACGTATCGGCCGGTGGGCTCTACGGCTACCGGAATATTCCTACATGCTTGTCTTCGAATCAGGCTGCCACTATGAGGGTGCTGATTGCTTGCCGCGTCATCCAGTAGACCCAGCAGGTCTTTCTGAGAGTGATGAGTCTATTTGCGTTTTGGAACTTCCCGCGTTCAGCAACATCGGAGATCAGCAACGCCATAATCTTCAACTCAGAGATATACCCTTCATCTCGGTGGTCCCACAAGTCCTCCGTCTCCCCGTATGTTCTGGCTTCAAGATGGCGTATTGTATCGCCACATCACGCATCTTGACGGGCATGAGCTGCTGTTGGTAATACTACAACATATGCGTCAGACTGTCCACGCAGAGCTGCATGATATTACGACAGCTGGTCACCTGGGAGTTTCAAGAAACTTATGACCACGTTACAAGTCCCTTCTTTTAACCCGGTATTTACCAATCCGTCTGCCGTTACGTCGCCTCATGCAAATCCTATCAACACCGTAAAAACCAGCAGCCCTTTCCAGCGGGACGCCTTCAGCTCATCCAGATCCCATCCAAACCATTTATGGGGTAGGTGTTCAGACTTACTACGACAGTTCCCTTTACCGGTCAGCGGAAAAAAGTGGATAGCAGTCGCCACGGATTTCACTACTGAGTATGCCATTACGCGGGCCGTTCCAACCGGGTTTTGCGACCGACGTCACTGAATTTCTCCTAGAAGACGTCATACTACAGCACGGCGTTCCTTGACAACTGCTTACCGATCGGGGTCGCAACTTTTTATCACAAGTTATCTAAGGCATATTGCACTCTTGCGCTACAAAGCACAAGTTCACAACGCGTATCATCCTCAAACAAACGGGCTCACGGAGCGGCTAAATAGAACGGTCAAGGATATGCTCGCCATGTACATTTATTCCGATCATCGTGACTGGGACTCCACCCTCACATTGTGGCATTTGCCTACAATACGTCCAGGTATGATAGTGCAGGTTTCTCGCCATTTTTCCTTCTGTACGGACGAGAACCTACGTTGCCTGTTGACACGCTCCTTCCTGCGGTTAGCCACACGTCACAATATGCCCGTGATGTGATTTCTAAAGCTCTAGAGGCATGTGAGATTGCTCGCTGATGTCTGAGCGATTCGCACGAGCGACAACGACTTATCTATAACGCGTGCAGTCATGATGTCCACTTCAGTCAAGGTGACACATTCCTTCTGTGGACGCCGTCACGGCGAGTTGGCCTGTGCTAAAAGCTAACTTCACCGTACTCGGGTACGTACCGTGTGGTTCGCCAAGTCACCGACGCGGCATATGAAATTGAACATCGTAACGCCACTAGCGCGTGATGGTGTTCTGACGTTGTTCACGTCACTCAGCTGAAGTGATATTACTCGGACCAACCAAGCACCACGACAGTGCCTTCGCCGCCGGGGGTGATGCTACGGGGTGCCACAAATGAACATTATAGGAAAGAGAACGATGTTTAGCGTGAGCTCGTGCAGACTGGGCTCCATATTGTATGCCTGCCTGTTTACCTAAAGTAAAGGTAATTTACAGATGCCTTCTTCCCGTAACAGTATGTTCGGCGAATGCCTGTGCTCATCGAAATGAGGTCGCCCAGAAGGAAAAGCGATGCGCTTTCTTGGAAAGTTCGACACGCTGGGCAGAACGACACTTCGCGATGAAAGCGTGAGCGTGGTGGAGTCCAACATTACTGGAGTACGTTGAGGCGAATCGGCGGCCACCTGGCGTCATGCCAGGGCGCGAACGGATAGTTATAAGCATAAAATAATAAACACTTTCACTTTAATACTATGCATTGCCGAATTCAGTGTTCCGTGAAGCGCTCAGTGAGAGGCTGCCTACGCAGCATTGTTTGACTTTCAGCAACACTCACGAAGAAGATCGAAGTGTTCATAGTTTCATCAATATTGCTAAATACTGGCCTGTTGCTTATATTCTTTTATGTATCTCTGTACTGGGAAAACACAGGACAGGACAAGACAAAAACAGCGAAGACAAGCGCTAGTCTTTGCGATTACCTTCTATTGTTTCTTGTTTTATTTCAGCAACACTCACGAAGAAGATCGAAGTGTTCATAGTTTCATCAATATTGCTAAATACTGGCCTGTTGCTTATATTCTTTTATGTATCTCTGTACTGGGAAAACACAGGACAGGACAAGACAAAAACAGCGAAGACAAGCGCTAGTCTTTGCGATTACCTTCTATTGTTTCTTGTTTTATGCCTCGAAGTCAAATCCCCCTCTGCTTCAATACGTGTCCCAAAAGTTGTTGGTTTAGGTGCCATATGCACCCGGATGTACCAGAAGGTGCATCAAGCAACACAATGCGGACGGTTCAGCAAGGCAGATGCGTTTATTTTGGCGTTGGTAGAGAGTGCGAGAGGAGGTTTATATGTTTTAAGGAGCGTTGTTGCTGCGTGGGGGCAAGGGAGTACTCTGCTGTGTAGCACACTACTTGCTTCATGAAAAATTTGTATAGAGCATGAACTTTTAGTGTAAAGGGTATCATGAGGATATTTAGCTGAGAAAGCATGGCATGTGCATGACAAATGTGATGCACTTATTTTCTCTGCAAAAGGCCACAGGCTTTCAATACCGCAAAAATTTACTTGGCTACAGAAGTTTTAATCATGGCTTTGGAAGCCTCATACCACAAAGTTCTCACACCCCTAAGGCAGCGGAAAAATAATGCCCGCTGCTGTTACATGGAGGCCTATTTTACCAGCGTTGATACCTTTCGTAATGCAGTGGCTGAAACACCGCAAATATTAAGAAATTAGGACCAGTGGCATAGTGCTCCATACCAGTTGTCTGCCAATGAAAACGGCAATCACCGTAAAAACTTGGTATCGGCAAATGTGCGAAGACTTATGATGAACGGCCGATTCGCAGGAATAAGGTTGCGGATCTAGTTGTAAGAGCGAATAGGGAAGCTGAGTTCTTTTAAGTGTAGAATATTGCGATAGAAGAAGGGATGATTTGGCGCCGCAGTTGTGACAATGAAATGGAATTTCAGCAGGATAAGGTGCTAGATTCGGCTGGTGGAAGTTTTGTGCATATAAACTGTGTGGCTTCCAATTCCACTTTCAGGGAGATGAAGAAACGGACGTTGTTATTTATTTTCATGAATGGCATAGCTACCAAGAATATCAACATTACCATACAGCTAACGAAGGAACTGAAACTCCGAGTACTACTTTCTTTGTCACGATGGTTATAAAAACTAGTAGATAATGAAGCGAAGGAATCTATACATGACAATATTTGTAGTATTTTATGTGTGCCATATTACTTCGAATACATATGTTAAGAAAGCAACGTGGACAAAAAGACGCCTCGACGCCAGCAGGGACTGAACCTGCGATGGGGTTCCGGCAAAGTTGTTGCTTTCAGGTTGCGTGCGAGGGCTTATTCGTCAAAAGGCCACTCGTGAAAAGTGCACGCGCTAAGTGATGCCATCTGGTAAAAAGGAAAGTGTTCTATACTCACCCTAATATATAAGAGCAGCGCTAACACTCGCAGGGTTTGGAAGCTAGTTAAAGAACCATGAATGAACGAGGCGACGACTGTCGCACTTCCTGAGTTAATAAGATCATAGGGTGCGTAATCCGAAGGTCACACGTTCCGTGCCTGCTGGTGGCACTTCACTTTTTTCCAGATGTATCACAGTTACACAGTGGACATGAAATTGCACTACTAAAGTTCTTATACTTTTATAAACCTCATGATCTGCTCGCTGTTTTTATTACCATACACTTGAAAGTGATGGTAGTTCATCGTAGCGTCTTTGTCATAATATTAAAAAATGACAATTAAAATCAACTTGTAATAAAGGAACAAATATAATTGAGAATAAATCACTATGACTTATTATCGAGCAACAAGTAAATCTTGACTTTGCCACTTTTCAAAGAACATAGTCCTGATATACATCGCATGTCATACCTATAGACTGCCCGACTCTTCGTCGGTAGGTTGTTTCTGCTACGAACATTTATTTTTGAAAAAAGCCATAACTTGTGTTCTACAACAGACAATGCAGCACATTTTAACATTTCACTCTTTTGAGATGTAATAAGAATAACATAAAGAATACATATATTATTACATACTGCAAAAGAACACCTGTCTATTATATTTATTTCACCCAAATACATCGGACGTGCTCACCCGCGTGATAACACTTTTATAGGCAGGCTAGTGCAACGGCTTTATCATTCAGGGTAATTTACTTCTGTTATTCAAGGGATTTTTAACCTCAATTTTATTCTGTACCCCAGCTTTCTCCCCTCCTCTCTAGGGAAGAGTACATTTGTTTTCTTTTAGTATATGGTTTTCGCCCTATGTATACAGCATACGCAATACATGCAAAAACTTTTATTCTCGGAGCGCACACTACCACCGAGGAACAAGTGCAATGTCAGGGGTGGTAACCAAAAACAAAAGGTTTAGGTGGCGTGATAATAGACAGATTTAGCTGCACGTCCGCAGCAGCCGTTCGGATAAAGCCTACCAAGGATTTGCAATGACGGACTGCGCCGGAACGGCTGCTGCTGACACGCGTATAGATCTGTTCAGTAAGGGGCTACGTAACGTTCCAATTGTTCGTTTTTAAACATCCATTTAAACGTTAAAGGGGCCCCACTTGTGTTGGCGACATTTTCTTCCACTGCGTTTCTTTTCCTGCAAAAATACAGGTAAATTCCGGCGCAGTAACAATAACATTCTGACGTGGCCAGGCATTTTAAATATTGACTTGCTCGCAAGCTACACTTATAACGTTATCGATATTTCAATAATGACGAACTCGTTACACGCTATTGGAGAGCTTTTTTTATATGAGAAGGATATTTGTACAAAAACTGGGTGTGCCTCATTGAAAAGCGTCAACATATTGCTCAAAGGTTGGTTGATTGGTACTATATTACAGGAGGCCCCCAACACTAGGTTACCGGATGTAAATTATTACCTTATAGGTATGGTGTTTTTGTGTATTTTTTCAGCCAAGAAAGTGTATAAGGGTGGTAAGATTGCTTTTGTAAGGCGTACTTGGAAACTTTTGCTTGTCATTGATCAGTAAAGAATGTAGAAGGTCCGTGCGACATATCCGAGGTTACACTTCTCAAGAGGTCCAAAACTTACATCTTAAAATATAATTTAGTTATCTGTATGCACGTGTCACCACATGTCGGCAAATAGTGTAGAGCTCACTGAGACTCGCCCATGAAATATATATTTCCCTTGACACTCAATCGGACGCTGATTCACCTAATATTACTCAACGCTACGCACTTATACACAAATTCATTAAAACTTTTCTCAGCCTACTCAGTGGGACAGGAACAGACCAAACCTTTTTAGTTTGACTAAGACTCGGACTCACAGCTCTATTTCAGATAGAGTGGGTCTGAATGAGCCGACTGATGAGTTTGTTAGAATGCAACCATTTTCTTTGACCATGGTGCCAATGCTTTTTTAAATCCAATATCTCCCACAATCGACGCTATAAATAGCACCTTTTGATTTGGTGCCTTCCAGGGCATTAAACGAGCGGTTGCAATGAAGCAAGAACAGTTTTATAAAAACATGTGACTTACACGGAATATATTTCCAAGAGGCCCCGCCAAAGCAATTTTCGAAAGGGGGAGGCATAATTCAGCAAAGTCACTCATCAACGTATACTTACTCAGACTCAGATCGAGCCGCGAGTCTGATTGTGTCCGGGTGAGTAAGAATTTGGTGACCTGAGGTCGAGTGAGGCTGTTAGAGAAAATTTCTAGTATGAGTGCGAGTGAGCCCGGCTGAGGAAAATTTTGTTGAGTGTGAGGTCGAGTGAGCACTAAGCACAAAAATTTTTTCGTGAGTGAGTTTTACTGAAATATCCAAATCTTGCCTATTTTGGGGACTATTTACTCAACTGCATTACTGTCAGCGTGTGTTGACTCACGTTTATTCGCTACTCACACTAAGCACCCGCCACCCAGCGGAAAAGGGTCGACCTTGAAATGAGCTATGTTACCATGTTGCACGCGTTGAAAAGTGGCCACATAATTTCTTTATTTTCGCCATTCCGCATGCACTAGACCTAAAAGGAAGGAAGCAATGTCCAATGACCATTCCTATGTGCCGCAATGCGTGGAATCGCGGTGAAAGATGGCGACGTATCGTTCTCTCACCACTCGAAGGATGCGGACGACGTGCGACAGAGAGCGGCGCAAATCAGAAACTCGTGCATTCGAGAGAACGTGATGAACACTACGGTAGTTTTTTTTTTCTAATCAGTTCGCTCACATTACTTACTTCTCGGTGAGTACACCATTATTTAGCTTGTGTTTGTTCATATCACTATTCGGCCTTATCTAAGCGGGGAGTATAGCTTCGTTTATATAACCAAGCGCTTCAGGAAACTTGTTGGGGTATGCGTGTGACTGTATTTTTCGCCTATGCTTGTTTTCTGTGCAAGTCCTAGTGCTACCCATTCTCAAATTAAGCTAATGTATTCCATACCCCGGACATCTTTTTTATATATTGCGCATGTGTGTATACACACGCACGCAAACGCGCGCGCGAGGAGTGCGTGTGCGTAAGCGTCCGTGTATGCATGTTCGTGCGAATTCCATGGCGCATTCCAGAACGACGTGTTCCACACCTCGTCGAGAGAACTCTTGTGGCTGTGTTCAAATAAAAACGTCGGTGCATGTCTGCCACACCCTTTAAATTCACCAGAAATATATATTTTGTTTTTCGAGCTCACTTCTCTCTTTACAAACATAAAGTTTACCTAAAAATTCAGAAGTGCCCACTGAGCTGCAACCGCTTACGAATTTCACAAACATGAAGTTTCGATGACATACCAGAAAAAAAACTACTGTAGATGTAGGTATGTATACTTAGGCCATATAATAAGAATTCACTTAGAAAGGGCAGTGAAAAAACACGGGGAAAAGATTAGAGACAAAGAGCGCTGACTAACAAGTGAAATTTGATTGCCGTCACCTGTGCGTATATATGTGCCTCAAATGCAATTGAGAGGAGGCTAAAAGCATGATAAAGCTATTGTTACCGGTGAATAAAAATTAAAAGAAACCTTTTGAATAACTCGCGCATGTGTGATGAGTGACCAGGCTACGACTAAACGAGAGCACAATTGATAAGTAAAAGAAATGAAAACCTTTAAGATAAATAATTTCAGCGTCAGACAAAGATACGCAAAGCCTGCTCACGCACTTGCCACATCCTTCATGAATGAAAAAAAGCCTCAACTATTTCACGCTCTACCTCATCCCTCCCCATTTTTAAAAACTGACTACTGTCAAAGTAAGGAGAGCAGCCGCAATGCCGGCTTTATGAGTTTGTGTTCTGGAACTTTTGATTTCTTTTATAATTTGTAGTTACTGCCTGTGATGGAACAGTTTTATTATGACACGACGTCTTTTGTTTTGTCTTCGAGAACCGAGTCTATGACAGCGCTCTATAGTGTCGCAGTGCTCACCCAGTTTGAGTGACAATATGTTATTGACAAATGCAAGTATTGTGTCCGGGGCTTAATTTGGCGGTCTAGGTAGACCATGAATTACGAATTTGATTCCTCCTTGACCTGTTTTTAAGGTCGTCATTTTACTTGCGTACTTTTTCTATTGTGCTATTCAGGGTAAATGTATACAGTCTGCTTAACTTCATGAGGCGCTGGACTGGGTCTTTCTTGCTGATGGCAAGGAACTAATTTGGTCATGCGGTCGTCGAATGCCGAAACATCTGCAGATTAGGCAGCTATGTCTTGAATAATGCGAGCCTGTCCTGCTAACAGTTCAGCTAACAATTTTTCGGTGTTTGGCCCAGGGTTCAACTCAATGTCACCCACGAGAAAAAAACAGCTTTCTCAAAGAGTGTAAGGAGCATAACAACGAATACAGAAAACGGCCAGGGTTTGGCAGCAATATAAGGAAGCGATCATCACTTCTGTAATAATTGTGGTCTTAAGCATAGCCTACCTGCAACACAAGAAAGACGTAATTGCAGCAACTAAATGATATGCTGCTGAAGACCCACTGAAGAGCGGATTGCTTGTGAAGGGTCTAGCAAACTGTGGTAGGCCCGTCGAGGTTCCCGGTTTGTCAAGAAGTGCGCAGAAGCACACACTTGTCCAGAGCGGAATGCCGGGGCGTGATGCAAACGGGCACTCGAAGCATACAAAGCGACGTACACGTGTCCAAAGGTGCACGTCAGGAGCAATGAAAACTAGGTGATAAACTGCACAGATGCCAGACAGGTCTGTCATCTCCAACGAGATTGCGACCATCAAAAACAGCAGCGATGAGAAAAACAAAAAAAATGGCAGCATATCCCCGGTGTGATTCATGGAGAGTGGGGCGAAGCATTCGTCTTTCCATTCGTTCTTGCTTCCGTTCGTTCATGCGTCCGTCTGTGTGACCGTCCATGCGTCCATACGACCGTCTGTGCGTGCGTCTGTTCGCGCGTCCGTCCCTGCGATCGTCCATGCATCCGCACCTGCGTCCGTTCATGCATCCATCCATGCATCTTCGCCCATCCATTCAACGCTCCAATTACCACCATCTCGCATCTTTTTATCATATCTTTCCCATATAGAAGCACCACCATCCAGCGAACATTCTAAGGACTAAACGAGAGGTGACACACGCACACTTTCTTACGGCTTGTGCTTCGGGCCTCTTTACCACCATAACCACCTCGAGTTCATGGTATATGCTAGTTCACTGTATTCATGGCACTGCGGCCCAACGCTAGCTAAACTTTTCTAAAACCAAGGTGGTTACGCGCAGCGAGTATAACGTAGCAACCTTTTCCTGACAGATAGTGCTCAATGTACATGCCAATGGCTGCTAATGGGAAATGAGAGACAGGAGAATTCGGCTTTTACTTTCTTGCGGCTTGCGCTTCGTATCTACTTCCCACCTTTAACCACCTCGAGTTCATTCATGGTATATACTAGTTCATTGTATCCATGGCAATGCGGCTGAACGTTCGCTAAACCTTATTAAAAATAAGGAGGTTACACCCAGTGAGTATAACGTAGCAACCCTTTCTTGTCAGATAGTGCTCAATGTACATGCCAATGACTGTTAATGGGGATTGCAGCGTGCGCGTTAACTAAAAGCCGAATGCTCCTGTCTCTCATTCCCTATTAGCAGTCATTAGCAAGTACGTTGAGCACTATTTTTTATTGTTCAACAATGCACAGAAAAAACCTCCCCCACCGGCACCACCTTGGTGGTCAAAATGTAACAATTTTTACACACTATGACTACGGGGGACGAACGGGTGCCGCTATAAGGAGCTTCACCCCTGAAAGACGTAGCAACCAGATGCCCAGCCGCTGCCGTACCCACTTTCAGACGAGACCGCATTGAAACATGTCCGATTTGCTGTGCAGTATTATCTGAGCTTCTCGGGTAAACGAGTCTGTTCCAACCTTGTTGTCTGGCGTCCATGGCGTGAATACAGTGCGGAGCGGGTGACAGCAGCGTCGATAAAAATGGTTACAGGAACGCGCCTAGCGTTGAAAATGCATGTGTGACTTTTGCGTGGATTATCAAGAAAGCACCGCGTGCGAACACGTTTGCGCCACCCTAGTCAACATTTTAACCATGCAGCGACGTCAGCGTGATTGTCTTGCTGTATTTTTGCCAACTCAACACGCGCTTCTCACAGGCGTGTTCGTGGGCGTTTCTCCTCTCCGCAGGGGAACGAAAGAACACAGGTTCTTTCGTTCCACCTGCAGCATAAGAATTTCCACTCTCGAAGGCAGCAAGGGTGCACTAGCAGAACTCTCGTGCTTCTCACATCGTGGCGCCCAGGGACGCTCGCATGGCAGCGGTAATGCGGTTGTGATTGGATACGTCGTGAGCGCGGTGAAATAGAAACCCAGACGTAATAGCGATGAGGTGATATCACTTTTACTTCGGCGTGCGTGTGTACATGGTGTGCGCATGGAACCTGGTAGATTAAAAGCAAACGTGGTGGGCGTACCTGACCTTCGCCGCGTGCGTCTGTCAAACTGATTGACACGTGAACTTAGTTACAAACTAGTTGATTCTGAGAAGGCCCGAGGTCCACTCGTGACTGTGATGGTGCCGGTGTGACTGTCAAGCGTCGATTATTTGATTTGTGGGGTTTACTTTCACAAAACCACGCTATAAATATGAGAGGCGCTGTAGTGGAGAGCTCCGGAAATTTCGTCCTTCTGGGGTTCTTTAACGTGCACCCAAATCCGAGCACATGGTCCTACGACATTTCCGCCTCCATCGGAAATGCAGCCGCCGCAGCCAGGATTCGATCCCGCGACCTTCGGGTCAGCAGCCGAGTACCTTAGCCACTAGACCACCGCGACGGAGTGACTGTCAAGCGTTTGATGCGGGAAACGCTGAGGGGCAGCTTCTTTGCATCTAAAATATTTGGTAAGCTTACACTACTTTTGCAAAGCTAGAGCTATAGGGGCGGTTGTGATAACCTAGTTCCTTAAGGCTTTTTAAGTTCGTCGTCTACTAATGTGCGTGGGAGACTTTGAAGTGAAGACCGAATCAGCTCTTTCTTAATTTTAAATGTACTTATTTTCGAAGGCCTAATGGCCAATACACTCAGGCTTCAAATAAATGGCAATTATCTTGTGTGCAATTAGCAGGCCAGTGACCAGAATGAAACTATAGAATGTAATTATAATGCTCGTCATATTGAACAGATCTAATTAGCATGGTTTACTTAATATGTTCACTACACACATATATATATATATATATATATATATATATATATATATATATATATATATATATATATAT
Source organism: Rhipicephalus annulatus (assembly GCA_013436015.1). Taxonomy (NCBI): domain Eukaryota; kingdom Metazoa; phylum Arthropoda; class Arachnida; order Ixodida; family Ixodidae; genus Rhipicephalus; species Rhipicephalus annulatus. The sequence goes on along the minus strand of WOVY01011348.1, from coordinate 11,249 downwards.
ATATGTTGTTTATTAATTTATTTATTTATTTGTAAATACTGCCAATCCCAAAGGGATCATAGCAGGAGGGCATGTACAATAGTTGAATACAGCATAACGCAAATTGTGATACAATGGAAACATCAACTATTTATAAAAAAAGTGCAACACAAGAGCGATTAGTGGCACAATAATATAAAGAAAACAGGCTCGCTTAATAAAACCGTAGGCAAGGGAAGAAAAAAGGAGAAAAAGAGAAAAAGAAAAAGCATTGTGAGACTATGGTGTAAGCATTTTTACATAGTGTTGCTTTAGAGCGAGGCGACAAATGCATACTGTGGGGATTCTGGTATTTGAAAAGAAAAAAAGTAAGAGAGACAATGCATGAAGAACTGTGACAGGTGTAGTTTCATACATCAATAGGAGGGGGAAAACGACAACAAAAAAACTGTCTGACAGGGTTCAAGGTACGATTTCAAGTGCAGTTAAGAAATGGGTTAGTGATGTGCTTTCTATGATATGTAAGGGAAGGTTGTTCTGTTCTCTTATGGTCAATGAAAAAAATGACTCTTTGAAACAGTCGGTATGGAAGGTGTATTCAGTGAGCATCTGCGTATGGTTATGTCTGGTAGGGCGTGTATGTAAGCTTGTTATGAAGTTTGTGGCATCAATATTTACTTTGTTATGAACTATTAAGTACATAAATTTCAGCCTAGCTACTCTGGCTCGGCGCTGAAGAGTATCTATACCAGCAGTTTCCATTAACACCGCAGGTGATTCGTGTGGCCCATACTTGTTAAAAATGAACCGTATTGCCTTTCTTTGTACACCTTCAAGTTTAGCGATGTCTTGTTTAGTAAAAGAAAACCATACTATGTTTCCGTACTCTAGTATCGGTCGTACAAATGTATTATAAGCCAACAGTTTGGTATCTATGGGGGCTAAACGGAGGCGGCGTCTGATGAAAAAGAGTCGTTTGAGCGTGGTCGCTGTTATGTGGCTTATGTGACTACTCTAAAGTCCTCAGTTATTGTTAATCCCAAGTATTTATGTTCAGTAATGGCACTTTATTCCGTGTCATTAATTTTATACGGGAATAATGATTTATTTGTTTTTCTCGCCTTTATGAGTAAGGTTGATTTTTTTGCATTTATTGTCATTTGCCAATCGGAGCACCATTTCGTTACTGTTTGTAAAGCGCAGTCAAGGGCTACATGATCTTCATGCGTGTTGATTATATTATATATAATGCAGTCATCTGCGAACAGTCTGATGTTGACATGTATATTAGCGGGTAGATCGTTGATGACTATTAAAAAAGAACCGGAGCCAAAACACAACCCTGTGGTACACCGGATATCACTTGGGCAGTATCAGATGACTAGCCGTCAATTTCAACAAACTGTGAATGATCTCTTAAATAATCAGTTATCCAATTCATTATGGGGCCGTTACCTAGCGTTAACTTAAGCTTATAAATTAGTTTCTGGTGAGTCACATGGTCTAAGGCCTTTGAAAAATCTAGTAAAATAAGGTCAATTTGTTTTCTGGAATCGATGCCCAGGGACAGGTCGTGAACAAGTTCCAAAAGTAGTGTCACCGTAGACAATTCAGGGCGAAAGCCATGTTGGAAGGGCGTTAGAATAGACTCAGCGTCATTATCAAGGCGTTAATCAGCCGGCAATTAGCGATCATATGCTATGACGACGGTGACGGTCAAGCAAGGACTCCCAGCACGAACGGCGTCCTTGTTGGGTAGCCCAACTAGAAGGTATTCATGAGTTTGATCCATTTCAAAGTTTGGAGGCTTTGCTACAATTACCCCGTTGTCGAAGATGGAGCTCCCTGGCGACCTAACATCTTGTTACTTTGAGTGGCTCAGAGTAAGCTTTCAGGCGCTCCACGTCGTGATGATGTCGCGCCCGCGGTGGCCCATGTCCGAGGATTGTTCGACGGGTTCAATCCGATAGTTGACCAGAGATGTGCACTCGATGACAGGGTAAGGGTTTTTGAATTTGGGAAGTAGTTTGGAAGAGAGGCCAGCTATAGAGCTCGAGATTTAGCCATACAAGCGCACCAGGAAGGAACGTGGGCTCAGAAGTGGTGGAGCCATCATCGATACTCTTCTGCTGATCTTGCTCATGTGTTGTAAAAGTCTTGGCAAGCTCTCGACTCTCTTCAGTAAGCCTGGCTGTCTCAGAAATGGGTGCGCACTCAGATGGATCCGGCGTGTACAGGAGTATCGTGTCCATGGTGTGCGACGGGTGCCTTCTGTACAACAAGAAGAAAGGTGAAAACCGGTCGTGCTCTGAGGAGCGGTGCTGTAGGCATAGGTGACGAAGGGCAGTACATTATCTCAATTCGTGGGGTTGGCAGCGATGTACATCGAAAGCATGTCACCGAGGGCACGGTTGAAGCGTTCGGCGAGGCCATTTGTCTGCAGGTGGTAAGCAGTAGTTTGCGGTGGACAGAATGGCACTCCGCCAGAATGGCTTCGACGAGTTCCGACAAGAAGACACGGCCTCAATCGCTGAGCTCTTGGGGTGATCCGTGGTGCAGTATGAGTTGATGCAGCAGGAAGGACGCAACATCGCGCGAAGTAGCCGCAGGGAGAGCAGCGGTTTTCGGCGTATCGCGTTAAATGCTCTACGGCAACGATAACCCAGCGGTTACCAGCCGACGTCAGAGGAAGAAGTCCATACAAATCGATACCTACATGCCCAAACGGAAGGTCAGGGCAAGGTAACGGTTGCAGACCGGCATGCGACATGTGTGCTGACGGTTTGCGGCGTTGGCAAGCGAGGCAAGAGCGTACAAACTGCTTCCCGTAGCGGTACATATCCCATGCCAGAAGGAGCGTTGTCAAATGCGGTTGTAAGTTTTGAAGACCCCAGAGTGCGCGCATTGCGGATCAGAATGAAAAGATTCACATATCTCCGACCGCAGACTGCGGGGTATCACGAGTAACCGCTGCCGACCATAAGCGTTCTAATTGCGTCGGTGTAGGAGGTCGTCACGGATGGCGAAATGGTGAGCTCGACGACACAAGGCACGCGTCAATGGTGTTGCTGACGGATCAGAGAGCAAGTCGATCAGCGGGGCGATCCAATTATTCTTTCGCTGTTTGGTAGCAAGGATGTCGACATCGATGACAGAAACAGCAATTGAGGTTACTGAGCAGGGCACGTCGTCTTCAGGTAGAGGGGAGTGCGAGAGGGCCTCGGCGTCAGCATGCTGGCGTCCGTTCTGGTACAGTACGCGAATGTCGTAGTCTTGTAAGCGAAGAGCCCAACGGGCGAGACGGCCTGATGGATCTTTCAATGACGACAGCCAGCATAGTGCATGATGGTCGGTGACGACATCGAATGGGTGACCATACCACAAAGGTCTAAACTTCGTAAGGGCCCAGACGATTGCCAGGCACTCTTTTTCCGTGACGGTGTAGATTGCCTCGGCTCTCGTGGGCGTACAGCTTGCATATGCTGCGACATATCCAGGAAATCTGGGTTTGCGCTGCGCCAGGACAGCGCCGAGGCATACACCGCTAGCGTCCGTGTGCACCTCCATTGGGGCCGTAGGGTCGTAGTCGCGTAGATAGGGAGACGTCAACAAATGGCGAAGCTTCGCGAACGCGTCGTTGCCATCGGACGACCATGAATTGAGGGGTCTGTTACTTCAAAGGAGCTTCGTCAACGGTGATATGATCGTGGCAAAAGTATTGTATGAAGCGTCGGAAGTATGAACATAGGCTCACTAAACTACGCAGTTTTTCGGTGGGCGCAGGTTTAGAAAATTCGGCCATGGCCCAAAGCTTGGCTGGGTCAAGATGAATGCCATCCTTGGACACGATGTACCTTAGGATGGTGAGTTGCCGTGCTGCAATGCGGCACTTCTTCAGATTTAGTTGCAAGCCGGAATTGTTCACACGTGCGAAAACTTCTTTCAGACGTTGGAGATGCGTGGAGAAATCTGGAGCGAAGACAACGTCAACGAGGTAACACAAGCACGTGTGCCATTTCTATTTGCACAGAACGGTGTCCATCATGCTCTCAAAGGTTACAGCTGCATTACACAGACCAAAAGTCATGAAGTTGAATTCGTACAAGCCGTCGGGTGTGATGAATGCAGTCTTCGGCCGAGTGTCATCAGCCATAGATACTTGCCAGTACTCCGAGCGCAGATCAAAAGAAGAAAAAAAATTGGCTCCGTGAAGGCTGTCAATAGCGTCATCGATGCGCGGCAGTGGGTAAACATCCTTGCGATTGATCCTATTGAGCCGTCTGTAGTCCACACATAACCGCACAGAACCATGTTTCTTCGCAACAAGTAAAACAGGAGACGTCCATGGACTGTCCGAGGGCCCTATAACGTCGCGTCGGAGCATATCAACCTGCACGTTACTTTCCCGACGTTTAGCAGCCAACACGCGGTATGAACGTTGCCGTAATGGTGGACGGGCATCAGTGTCAATACGTTGCGTAACAGTGGACCCTCGACCGAGAGAACTTCGCCAAACATCGTAATAACAATGATAATCTTGCAAAGGGTCGAGAAGCTGGGAATGCTGTACCACCGTAAGGTTGTCAGCAATGGAGGGGCCAAATACTTCAGCAGATGACGGATCAGAAGTGGAAACAGCATTGATGGTACGCGAACTGGGACAAGGCAAGTCATAGGGTACGTCCAGGACTTGTTCGTAGTCGACTGGTTTTAGTCTGCCGAGACATTCCCCTCGAAGCAAGGTAACAGTGTACGGAGATGGGTTGGTTACAAAAATAGCGGCGTTGCCCTGGTTGACTTGTACGGTCGCGAAAAGTACTAACAACACTTTCCTGCTACAAGCGCGCTCGAAAGGTGAAACGAGTGCAATTGTGTCGGAGAGACCAGCGCAGTAGACCGACACAGCCGTCGTCGAGTTTTGAGGCACAGTTGTATCGTCTTTCATGAGAATCTTGCTCAGTTTCGCGGGACTGTCTTTTGTCGTCAAATGCGAGAACGATGACAGTTCAATATCGGTGGAGGCACAATGGATCGCGGCGTCGTGGCGGGCGAGAAAGTCCCACCCATGGATGACGTCATGAGAGCATGGCGGAATGACGATTAACTGTGCGACATACACAACGTCCTGAATGTCAACGCGAGCTGTGCGCCCTGCTGTAGGATGAATACGATGCAAACTAGCAGTACGGAGGGACAACCCAGAAAGCGGCGTCGTCACTTTTCGATGTAAGCGGCAAAGTTTTTCGTCCATAACTGTTACAGCAGCTCCAGTGTCAATAAGAGCCGATGAATGAACACCGTCCACAAGCACGTCTATGACATTCGATGGACTGCTCTGAGGGCTTTCATATTGCGATAGCGTCGCAGTCCTTGCCTCTGGGACTGCGACGACTAGATTTCCCGCTCATGAGCAGCCGAACTTGGCCGCATGGGGGACAGGGAACGACGTCGTAGAGACGGCGACCTTCGAGTAGACGAACCTGGGCGAGACGACTGTGGCATAGATGGCAGGTCGTCGTTATACGGACGGCTAAGCTGGCAAGCAAATGGCGAAGAAATGGGAGCCGGCTGTACTCGAGAGAAATAACGGGCTACGTGACCAGCGTACCCGCAAGCAAAGCAGATGGGCCAGTTTTCGGGTATGCACCATCGGTTCCCCTGGGTGGGTCTCACCCGGAATGGTGGCTGAAAAGGCTGAATGGTGGGCTGAAAGTGAGGCTGAGGGGTTGCGCTAACATACGTAGCGGGCATACCCGCTGCCTAGGATGGAGGTTGAGAGGCAGCTTCGGGGTAAGTCAGAGGGGCCGGTGCTGGCACGACTTGAGGCGGCCTGGCAGCAACTTGGGCGTAGCTGAGGGGCGCAGGAGCCGGAGTTTGTTGAGGGTGGTACGCAGGCATGGCCTCGCTATTTGCTGCTCAATGGCCCGACAAATCGGAGGGAGAAGGGTAGTGGCCGATTGTTGAACAGCTGGTGGGTGGGCATAGGGCAAGAGAGAGAACTGGCGCGCAATTTCTTCACGAATGAAGGACTTGGGCTCTGTCATCAACGCCACTTGGTCACAACTGGCCTACAAGCCAGCAAGCGTTGCAGCTCGTGGTGGGGAGCGACGTGTCATCGAACGCTGCCGGCGGAGCTCCTCGTATCTCTGACACAATGTGATGACCTCAGTCACTGTTCCGGGGATTTTGGCAAGCAGGATCGTGAAGGCATCGTCATCAATGCCTTTCATGATGTTTCGGATCTTGTCAGACTCGGGCATGGTTTGATTGGATTTGTTGCACAAGTCCAGTACATCTTCAATATAGATGGTGATTGACTCACCAGCCTCCTGAGCGCGTTCGCGCAAGCGCTGCTCGGCTTGCAGCTTACGAATGGCATGGCAGCCCAAAACGTTGATTACAGCGGTCTTAAAATCGGAACAGATTGCAAAATCAGACGCGTGGTTGTTGTACCACAAACTGGCTACGCCCGTGAGGTAGAAACCCAAGTACGTCAACTTGCCGTCCTCATCTCATTTGTTGGGGACACTCACGCACTCGTAAATGGCGAGCCAGTCCTCCACGTCAGTACCATCGGCGCCAGTGAAGATGGGTGGATCACGGATCCTGGGGACACCGGGTTGAGGGGTTGGCATGGGAGGAGTCGTTTGCTGAGAGGCGTTGTGGGGCATGGTAGATGGCAGGGTACGTGATCGAAGCTTCAAGGGCATCGAATAGGAACGCAGCATTCTTCACAAATTTGTTAAGGCGTTTATTAGCCGCCTACCAGCGATCATACGCGATGGCGACAGTGACGGTCAAGCACGGACTCCCAGCGCGAGCAGCGTCCTTGTTGGGTAGCGCCACTAGAAGGTAATCAAGAGCTTGAACCATTTCAAAGTTTGAAGGCTTCGCTAGAATATATATATATGTATATATATATATATATATATATATATATATATATATATATATATATGAGATCTAACAGACAGTAATGCCAAGGAATGTACAGGGGAAGTTATTAAACCAATGGAATGTAAATAAGAAAGAAAAGTGGATGAAAAAATTACCAACTGTGAGCAGGAATCGAACCTATGACCTTCGAATAACGCGTTCGATGCTATAACCACTGGGATATCACAGCAGCCCTCCCTCCATCCACTTTTTTTGGGTTTATCTGTGAATTTAGAAGTAGGAGTGACAGTCAGCGCCATCTATAAGCCAAACGACGAGTGTAAAAACACTCTTATACGCATGTTTTGGCGTCACGTAGCACGTGAACTTATTATGAGCGGGCAGCTGATTAATTGTCCCTCTTATACAACCTTAAAACACCAAGTCTGCCAGTACGAGACCCTCGTTCAATGAAATAAGGGAAGAAGTGTATACCTAAGGGCTCGTTTTTCCGTGTTTTAACACAATAATAATGAGATCTAATGGACAGTAATGCCAAGGAATGTACAGTAATGCCAAAAATGCCAAGTAATGCCAAGGAAGATAAACCCAAAAAAAGTGGATGGAGGGAGGGCCGCTGTGATAGCTCAGTGGTTAGAGCATCGAACGCGTTATTCGAAGGTCGTAGGTTCGATTCCTGCTCACAGTTGGCAATTTTTTCATCCACTTTTCTTTCTTCTTATTTACATTCCATTGGTTTTAATAACTTCCCCTGTACATTCCTTGGCATTACTGTCTGTTGGATCTCATTAATATTGGTGTTAAAACACGGAAAAACGAGCCTTAGGTATACACTTTTTTCCCTTATTTCATTGAACGACGGTCTCGTACTGGCAGACTTGGTGTGTTTAGGTTGTATAAGAGGGACAATTAATCAGCTGCCCGCTCATAATAAGTTCACGTGCTACGTGACGCCAAAACATGCGTATAAGAGTGTTTTCACACTCGTCGTTTGGCTTATAGATGGCGCTGACTGTCACTCCTACTTCTAAATTCACAGATAAACCCAAAAAAAGTTGATGGAGGGTGGGCCGCTGTGATAGCTCAGTGGTTAGAGCATCGAACGTGTTATTCGAAGGTCGTAGGTTCGATTCCTGCTCACAGTTAATAATTTTTTCATCCACTTTTCTGTCTTCTTATTTACATTCCATTGGTTTTAATAACTTCCCCTGTACATTCCTTGGCATTACTCTCTGTTAGATCTCATTAATAATGTGTTTAAAAGACGGAAAAAACGAGCCCTTAGGTATACAATTCTTCCCCTTATGCCGGTACGCACCGATGATCTCACCAGAGAAGGATTGGCCACCCTGGTGCAGTATCTGGCCACCCCCTCCCGTAGGCATTCGTCAATTAACTCACGGCCCTCAGTCCCCACCAGCTGCGGAGCAACTGACCACGGCGGCGGTCAGATCTGCAAAGCAGCAGAGGGTGCTAGGAATCTCTGGATACGGACAGGCCACCATTGGAACTTGAACTTAGCAACGTTTAACGTTAGAACGTTATCTGGTGAGGGAAGACTAGCTGTATTATTCGAGGAGCTAGAAGGCATTAATGGGATATAATAGGGCTGAGTGAGGTTAGGAGGACAGATGAGGCCTATACTGTGTCTACAGAATGGGCACGTCATTTGCTATCGGGGCTTGGCAGACAGAAGAGAACTGGGAGTAGGGTTCCTAATTCACAGAAACATAGCTGGCAACATAGAGGATTACTATAGCATTAATGAAAGGGTGGTAGGCATTGTAATTAAACTGAATAAAAGATACAAAATGAAGGTAGTACAGGCTTACGCGCCTACATCCAGCCATGATGACGCTTCAGTTGAAAGCTTCTATGAAGACGTGGAATCGGCAATGAGTAAGGTGAAAACACAGTATACTATAGTAATGGGCGACTTTAATGCAAAGGTAGGGAAGAAGCAGGCTGGAGACCAGGCAGTAGGAGATTATGGCATCGGCACTAGAAGCGCCAGAGGAGAGCTACTAGTAGAATCCGCAGAACGCAATAATCTGCGTATTTTGAATACCTTCTACCGAAAACGAGAAAACCGCAAGTGGACATGGAGGAGCCCTATGGCGTAAATAGAACGAAATAGACTTTATAATGACTGCACACCCAGGAGTCGTGCAGGATGTGGAAGTGGTTGGCAAGGTAAGATGCAGTGACCATAGAATGGTACGGGCTCGAATCCGCCTAGACTTGAAAAAGGAACGACAGAAACTGATACGCAAGAAGCAAATCAATAAGCTAGCACTGAGAGGGAAAGTACAGGAATTCAGAGTGTCACTGCAGAACAGGTACTCTACTCTTAGCGAGGAAACCAACCTTAGCGTAGATACAATGAATGATAATCTGACGAGTATCATCACGGAGTGTGCAGTGGAAGTTGGAGGCAGGGTAGCTAGACAGGACACCGGCAAGCTTTCCCAGGAAACGAAGAACCTAATTAAGAAGCGTCAAATCATGAAAGTGTCAAGTACAACAGACAAAATAGAACTGGCAGAGCTTTCGAAGCTGATTAATAGACGTAAAGTATGCGATGTAAGAAGGTATAACATGGAGAGAATTGAGCACGCTCTGAAAAACGGAGGAAGCGTCAAAGCAGTGAAGAGGAAACTTGGGATAGGCAAAAGGCGGATGTATGCACTAAGGGACAAAGAAGGCAAAATAACTACCAATATGGATAGGATAGTTAAAATAGCGGAGGAGTTTTACAGAGATCTGTACAGTAGCCGAGACAACCACGACCTTAATACTATAAGAACTAGCAGTAACCCAGACGACACCCCACCAGTAATGATAGAAGAAGTCAGAAAAGCTTTGGAGAGCATGCACAGAGGCAAAGCTGCTGGTGAGGATCAAGTAACATCAGATCTGCTGAAAGATGGAGGACAGATTGTGTTAGAAAAACTAGCCACTCTATTTACGAGGTGTCTCCTGACGGGAAAAGTACCAGAGTCTTGGAAGAACGCTAACATCATCTTAATACATAAGAAAGGAGATGACAAGGACTTGAAGAATTACAGGCCGATCAGCTTGCTCTCTGTAGTATACAAGCTATTTACAAAGGTAATTGCTAGCAGAGTAAAGAAAACATTAGAATTCAATCAACCAAAGGAACAAGCAGGATTTAGAACAGGCTACTCAACAATTGACCACATTCATACTATCAATCAGGTAATAGAGAAATGCTCAGAGTATAACCAACCACTATACATAGCCTTCATAGATTACGAGAAGGCGTTTGATTCAGTAGAAATATCAGCCGTCATGCAGACACTGCGGAATCAGGGCGTAGATGAAATATATATAAACATTCTGGAAGAAATCTACAGGGGATCAACTGCTACCATAGTGCTTCAAAAAAAGCAACAGAATACCAATAAAGAAGGGTGTAAGGCAGGGGGACACAATCTCCCCAATGCTATTCACTGCGTGCTTACAGGACGTTTTCAGAAGCCTAGAATGGGAACAGTTAGGGATAAGAGTTAATGGAGAGTACCTCAGTAACCTGCGCTTCGCCGATGACATTGCATTGCTGAGTAACTCAGGGGACGAATTGCAACTCATGATTACGGAGTTAGACAAGGAGAGCAGAAAGGTGGGTCTTAAAATTAATCTGCAGAAAACGAAAGTAATGTACAACAACCTCGGAAAAGAGCAGCGCTTTGCGATAGGTAATAGTGCACTTGAAGTTGTAAAAGACTATGTCTACTTAGGGCAGGTAATAACCGCAGAGCCTAACCACGAGATTGAAGTAACTAGAAGAATAAGAATGGGGTGGAGCACATTCGGCAGGCACTCTCAAATTATGACAGTAGATTGCCACTGTCCCTCAAGAGGAAGGTATATAACAGCTGTATCTTGCCGGTACTTAGCTACGGAGCAGAAACCTGGAGACTCACAAAGAGGGTTCAACTTAAATTGAGGACGACGCAGCGAGCAATGGAAAGAAAAATGGTAGGTGTAACCTTAAGAGACAAGAAGAGAGCAGAGTGGATTAGGGGACAAACGGGAGTTAAGGATATCATAGCTGCAATAAAGAAGAGGAAATGGACATGGGCCGGGCATGTAGCACGTAGACAGGATAACCGCTGGTCATTAAGGGTCACCAACTGGATTCCCAGAGAAGGGAAGCGGGGTAGGGGGAGACAGAAGGTTAGGTGGGCAGATGAGATTAAGAAGTTTGCGGGTATAAATTGGCAACAGCAAGCACAGGACCGGGTTAACTGGCGGAACATGGGAGAGGCCTTTGTCCTGCAGTGGACGTAGACAGGCTGATGATGATGATGATGATATATATATATATTATATATCTATCTATATATAAT